>OV121093.1:10502729-10795731 GCA_921293015.1 Phorcus lineatus | reverse complement strand
AATACCATGCTTAATTCTAAGCTTATTGAAATGCGTTGAGGAAAGATCGGTTATTTTTTCAAATCGGAGAACTGGCAAAAACAAAGAGGAAATTTATGTATGGCTCTATTTCAACACTTACCTCAAAATAAAATCACAAATCATTTAGAGGAATTGTTCGAAGTATGTGTCCTACCTTAGTACCGAACGAACTTGCAATTGCTCTTTATAATCTTAGTACTTTAGTTTCTACTTTTTTAATTCTTCTATGATTTTTCATTGACACCAAGATATTATTTAAAGGAATTGTTATTTCCGTGAACATAAATCAAGATCAACATCGTTCATAAACAGATTTTTAAATTGTTATTCACCTAAATCAAATCTGTTGACGTGAGTAGAAACCTGAAACTACCCAGCAAACAATTTTACGTTGTCACAACGTTGTGTCAACGTTGTGAAAGGGTGTCAGGAACGTAATTTCACTACGTTTATTTAACGTTATTTGTAGATTCCTTTTTACGTAATTTTTACGTATTTTTGTGACGTTACAAAACCAACCGTCAGGTAACATTATTTAGTAACGTTAATTGACGTTATTTGTAGATTCCTTTTTACGTGACTTTTACGTGATTTTGTAACGTAACACAGCCAACTTTCTTGCAACGTTATTTTGTAATGTTATTTCACGTAATTTGTAGATTCCTTTTTACGTAATTTTTACGTTATTTTGTAATGTTGTTAACCAAATGTTCTGACAACGATTTTGTTGAAACTTTTATTGACGTTATTTGTAGCTTTTTTAAAGGTTATTCAAACCTTGTTTTCTAATGTTACAATACCAACGTTCAGGCAACATCAGATGTACATCGTTTATAGATTCCTTTTTCCGTTATTTAAACCTTTCGTTTTGATGTCAAATAACATGTTTGAGCAACGTTGTAAAACATTATTAATCCACGTCCCCTGAATGTTGGAAGGCAACGTCCCCTGGACATTTTGAACCTACGTACCCTCGACGTTGTTATCCAATTTCCTCTGAATGTTGTGAGGCAACATCCTCGTAATATTGTAAACTTACGTCCCCTGAATGTTAAAAGGCAACGGCCCCTGAATGATGTATAGAAACGTCCCCTGAATGATGTATAGCAACGTCCCCTAAATGATGTATAGCAACGTCGCCTAAATGTTGCAAACGTATGTCCCCCGATTGTTCTATAGCAACATTCCCTGAATGTAGTAAAGCAACGTCCGTTGAATGTTCTAAACCAATGACCCCTGAATGTAGTATAGTAACATCAGCTGAATGTAGCGTAGCAACGTCAGCTAAAAGTTGAAAACAAACGTCAGCTGAAAGTTGTAAACCAACATCACCTGAACATTAAAAATCAAAGTTACCTGAATGTAATATAACAATGTTACTAAATGTTATAAACAAACGTCTAATGTAGAATAGGAACGTCACCTGAATGTTGTAAAGCAATGTCTGCTTGACATTGTTAATCAACATCCATACAATTCCTCTCTTCTACATATTTGAAGTTGCCTCTGGTGAAGAACAAATTTGGTTCAAGACATTGAAAGTCCTCTTTATGGGAAGAATCAATTTAAGTTAAATATTGGGGGTAATGCAATAGAAAAGTTTTAACTTAAACAAGATCAGGAGCACTTGTGAGATTCAACTTCAACACATGCAATAAAGAGAAATACCGGAAAGGACAATAAGACGACCTCGGAGAAAAAATTGGAATATGATAACATGTACAATTGTTTTATTCCATAGTACAGAGTATCTACAAACTGCATAACTATTTCCTTTCTAAAGCATGATTTGCTGACTGGATTGGCATTTTCATTTCCATACCTGAAACAAAAAAAAGAAGAATCATTGTTTGTTTATTAGTGCTTACTTTCAAGGCACCCTGCTACATCAGTGTATTTGAATCTACAGAGCTCCTTCAATATCCCAGTATCCATCCCGGTGATTGAACTATTTAAATAGGTGAAGATACAATGAATTTATTATACAAAAGAGAACATCCTCCCCTATTCTCTCTCCACAGAGGCAGCTCCATCATACCTGTTCTAATAAAAACAATTTTTATTGTCCTAGAAATGTAGAAACCTGAATGGCTGCAATCAAAGATGCTCTTTTAATTGTTATCATTCAAAAAGGCATGTTATTTTGGGAAAGCTAAACTTTGTTCCAATGTGCACTTTGCACTTGTAGTCTTCTTTACAGAACAATGCAGCATTTCAAAGGCCTCTAGGACAACAATTATCCATGCATGGTTTTTTTAATTGGCTGAAATATTGCAATATGTTGCTACTAGGCCAACCTGCTAAAGCCAGACAGGAGCTTGTAATAAAAACAAGGTCAGTAATGGAATTTATGACAAAGCTACCTCTATTGGGAGAGAATTCATACTGTATCCATCTGTTCAAACCCAAAAATCTGTGATTTTCTTAAGACTTATTTACCATGTTCTACTGAAATGGAGAGAGTTAATTCAGACCACCACAACTAAATCTGTAGTCAAGTCAAACTGATAAAAAAGAGATAGATACAAATATGTGCATCCTGGCTGCATGTGAGGCCCCCTACCCAAACCCTTAATCCATCAACAATAATATCTATATTTGCCACTTTCCCCATTGAAAATCCAATAAGGTAAATCTAGTTTAATATGATAGACGAGACATGTGTAAAAGAAAGCAGAGCTCTCGTATCCCCGCTTCCCAGAGAATTCGAAAACAGGAAAATAAATGGTACAAGACAGGTGTTGACTAAGAATAGCGAGAAACAGTCTTCATAACATGGAATAAGTCACCACGGAAGAATTTTGTAGTTATAAAGTTGAACCCTTCATCAGACTGTTAAAGAGGCGTTTTGAAATGTTGTCAGCTTTTAAAATAAGTAAAGTAAATGAGCACAGCTCGCATACCCCCGCTTCAAATTACATTCTGGCTTTCTTTTTCCAAAAGGCACACCTATGGATCAAGGTTGATAAGTGTATGAAGTTTGGTGAAGATAAAATGTTTAGTTTAAAAGATATACTCTGGAAAAAGGACTTTGTCACTGTTTTAGTCATGTTTAGATGGAAACCGCAAAAAATACAAAACATTTAATGGTCTAATCCTCAAAAGGCACATCTAGGGATCATGGTTGATAAGTGTATAAAGTTTGGTGAAGGTAGCATGTATAGTTAAGCAGTGTCCATTCCAGGACTGGAAGACAAGGGGGGATTAGTTGCCCCCTGATGAAAAAAAGAGGGGGGGATTTTCAAAAAGTATGGGGGAGGGGGTAGTTAATTGGTTGCTTTTGAAAACTGGAAATATTCAGTTTCTGTAACTTCATCAGATTTTAACGAGTTTTACACGGTATTGGTTTGTAACAAGTGAATAACCGTTAATCGATTCATGTCAGCGCTTCACCTACACAAATAATTACATGTTGGCGAGGTGGAAAACAGTACATTCATGCAAATATTTATCGGAAATCACAGAAAATATTTTGTTAAAAGATATCACGCTTCTCAGAGTCTTAATATGAATTCTTCAATAATCAATTCGGTCCCGTAAATATGATCAACAAAATAAGAACCAAAACAAAATATCACTGATGATAGCATTGATGAGATCAGTATTGATAGAACCAATTATTATAACATATTTTCAAATGAAACCTACGGTCTTACATTCATTTGTAAAGAATTAAACTTTGAAAGCTAAGATCAAAACAGGAGATATAAAAAGTACAGCAATTTGGTAGATGTTTGTATCAAGCATTATGATAGGCTTAGATTACATGATCTTCACAGGAGGGCCAACCACTGACATGAAATGCATCGGTAACTACCCGCTGTGAGATATGATTTTACAATTGTTAATTTAAGTTAATATATAAACTAATTATTTTTAACATCACAACAATACTCTGGGAAAAATAAAGCTTTTTTGCAGGGATTATATCTCTATTTATAAAGATAATTAAGTCAAAATAAATGACTTTTTTATGTGGGGCGATTTGATTTTTTTGTTCATGTGAACCGCGCGATCCAGTGTCCTAGATTGGACACTGGTTAAGGATATTGGCTCCTGACAAAGATTTGTGACGGACAGACGGATGGACAGAATGAATGCTACTTACCCCAGCATAAGCGGTAAGGCCGGGGGTATAATTAAATGTTTATAAATAATATACATTGTTAACCATTACCTAGCTTAATTGAAGTTATCTTCAGTTTTCTTAAATAGTGTACCATTATTTCGGGTATCACATGAACTTCTATTATGTTTGGTGTATGTATACTTAAAGAGAAACCCACCAGGTAAAATTTATAGTGTTACTGATCTAAACATGTTTCAATTGAAACTTAACTTTTAAAAATTCCTTTGAGGGTCTAACGCTCATTTTGAATTATGACTGATTCTTGTATTAATTTTGGTGATGCTTAAATGAAGAGTTTAGAAAATAATAATGCTGTGGACATAAGCCAAAGTCTTAGAGTCGCTGTTTCAGTCATGTTTCCCTGCAAACCACAAAACATAAAATTCATTTGCAGGTGTAATCCTAAAACACACTTCTAGGGATTATGACAGATATGAGTATGAAGTTTAGTGAAGCTAGTATGCGTAGATCAGGAGATATATTTTAAACAAAGTTCTAGAAGGCAGACAGACTTACAGAATGAACGCTATATACCTCTGCCGACACTGCAAGGGAAGGTATTATGAATGAGAACAAAAGAAATTTATGGCAATTACGTACTTCCATCTGCTAAAGATAAAAGTAAAATGTATATGTAATTTGCTAGAAATTAGTCATCTTGGCAAAGCATATCATCATCAGTTTATTAATGTGTATTCTCTGTATACATGAAAGCATGAACGGTACATTTTCAGTCAAGTACCTCACAACTCTATTTCAGTGACAAATAATATTTTACCCTTAAACTTGCTTAAAATGTTATATTACAGGCGAGCTTTAATTCTATTCAAAGTGAGAGTGAATTTTTCATGAATTTCATAATGTTAAATAGAGCCAAATTATTGACTATTACCAGAGATAAGTACACATCCCCTTTGTAAAGTTGCATCTTTTTGAGAGAAGTGTCCAAATGATGATAATTTCTTATTTTCTTAAATGTTTAGCGAAATTTCATCAATTTACATATATATAAGCTAAATGTAAAATATAAAAGAAAAACATGACTAGAGATACCCTCAAAGTCCGTCTTATTTCTTCTCAGAGGCCCTGGGTCTTCCAAACTCACATGTAAACAGTTTATCATAGAAAGTCCTATGTTTTGTCCCATACAGCTAAGATCATCACAAAATAAATAATGCATCAATGAGCTTCACAGGCAAATGCAGTTCTTTAATGAATTCCTTTTATTTCCGAAATGGCTTTAGATATTGTCTGAGAAAACTTGTCCCCACAGTGGACCATCACATCTGTTAATCAATACAAGTCTAATTGCGCATTCAAGGACCATAACTCTGTGAAAAATATCATTTCGGAAATGGCTTTTCAACTCGATCAAGAGAATAAACAGGTGTGTCCAAAACCAAAATTATATTCATTTTAGTGTGATACTGTGTGAGAAATTTTTTACCCATTGAGGCATCAGACCTGTTAATCACTTCAAGTTGAATTGTGCATTCAAAAGCCACAAATCTGTGTAAAATAATATTTCAGAAATCACTTTCGAACTCGATCAAGCGCATCAACAGATGTATCCAAAACCAAAATGTATTTACTCTAGGTGTTATAGTTTCTGAGTAAAGGATTCTGTCCCCATTGAAGCAACAGACCTGTTAATCACTCGAAGTCCAATAGAGCAATCAATGGCCACAACTCTTTAAAAAATAAAATTGCTTTAAAACTCTTTAGAACTCAATTAAGTGCACATCAGATGTATCAATACAGTATCCAAAACCAAAATTTCATTTACCTAAGTGTGATACTGTCTGAGAAAATATGTCCCAATTGAAGCATCAGATAGACCTGTTAATCGCTTCACGTCCAATTTCAGAAATAAGGGCAATTTTGAACTCAATCAAGAGTATCATCAGGTGTATCAAAAAAAACAAAATGTCACTCCACTAGGTGTTATAATGTAAAGGATTCTGTCCCCATTGAAGCAACAGACTGCTAATCGCTCAAAGTCCATTGAGCAATCAATGGCCATAACTCTTTAAAAAATAATTTTCAAACTCACTCAAGAGTTTCTGAGTATCATCAGTTGTAATCATAACCAACATTTCACTTCTCTAGGTGAAACAGTTCCTGAGAAAATCTGTCCCCAAGTTGGAGCAACAGATCTGTTAATCACTAGAAGTCGAATTGCGCATTTGTAGGGCCATAACTCTGTCACAAATATAATATCGGAAATGGCTTTCGAACTCGATCAAGAGTATCATCAGGTGTATCCAAATCTTGGAACTGAATATCTTTGCACCGTACCAGGAAAGTCTGCATGAATAAATCATAATTGCCTAAATCCTGCGATATCCAAACATATGAAAATCCCATTGAAAACAATAACATACGAATTCCTGTTACCCAGTTAGCTTTTCCATTACTATCCTGTAATTTAAGCATTTCGTAGCATGCTTTAGGATTCCGACTTCTGTCCATTATACACACGAGCCGATACCAAAATCCGACACAGCGACTGAAATAATTCATACAAACCGGATGCCTTCCAACATCGCCTAGTACAACACGATTTGGAGTAAATTTAGAAATATTAAGACAACTTTTGAACTTTCTCGATTTCACCTCTGAAAGTAAACCCCCAAATTTAGGAACCATATAACATTATTGGCATTATCTTTGTATCAAATATTTTATATTTATATTTGGATCGGTTGTGGTATATTAAAGAACACATTAATTCGCCCCTTATATTTCTCAAAGTATTTATTCAATTTATCATGGGCATTACTATTAATCAAAATAAGTACAGTTTACACATTTTTTGTTTTTTAAGTAGCTGCACAATTTAATCCAGGAAAATATGAGAAAGTCAAATTTATCAGGGGAGTATATGTTTTTAGACATACAATGAAAAGAGGTGTCCCATAATGTATCACAATAATCACCCTTGCAATACTATTCTATCGATAGGGAGCCTCATACACTATTGATATATCAATAGTAAGGTAAACTATTGATACTATTGAAAGTGTAATTTTCCTGGATTAGTTATATTCTTAATGACTTTTCCAAATATTTCAAGCATGTTCATTTGAATTCATTTCATTTCTTAATGTTAAAGATGAGAAATTTTCTTTTAGACTTATGAACCCTGGTTGCAATTGTGGATGATTGCTGATATCTGTATTAATTAAATTATCCTCATGAAATCTTTGGAAATCACAGCTGAAATACATTGGATCTAAAACTATCGCAACTAAGCAATTGCAATAGTGGGACACAATTGTATAGTCTATTGCTATTGCAATAGTAGACTGCAATAGTCTCGCTATCGCAATAGTCAAATTAGGCCAGTATAGTCACCCCTACATTTCAACTAGTTCAAGAAATCTAAATGTCCTTTTCTCATATGATATTCTTAAAGAATTGAGGTTTAGTACCTCCTGTCACATCCATATCTAAAAGAGTGAAAACCTCACATTCTGACAGAGTTTTGTGCCGCTAAAACCCTCGCCAAGTAGGAAAAGTATGCAATATAAATTGTTAGATGATTATAAAACTGTAATCTTAAATCAGCCCTTCATAACTCAAATATTTAGTTGAAAACTTTCATAAGGTGTACCAATCATTTGTACTGAATCAAAGCTACGCAAGATTATTGTTCAATAGCCTTGAAGTTTCATTGTGCTCAGGCTTTATGATTTTCAAATTCTGGTCTGAAAAATGTTGCGCTTCCATAAAAAGTTTTAAAACAATGAAAATCATATCATGAAAAAGTTGAAAACCCAAAAAAGGCACATCAAGTGGGAATGATCGATTCACATACCATGTTTAAAGGAGCTGATTCAAAAAGGTTTGCAGTTCTGGTCCAGAAACAAAATTCTATGTTGAAATGACAAAAGAGGTAGGGAGAATTTGAAAACACCAAAACACAACTGATGACTTTTCCACATATCAAATATGAAAAGGCTTGCTCAGACAATGGAGGTCATTTCTAAATTCCCCAACAATTGTTGGGGGCTCTTCAGAAAAGAAAGTTCATACTTCTTTCATCCCTTACGTGTCCTGGTGCCCACACACAAGTTTTAAGCTTTGACAAGAGTTAGGAGAGAGAATTCTGAATTGCAAAAAGTTTATAAAAAAAATCCCATGTAGCCTTATAGACCTGATGAGATTCACAGCTAAACTTCCCTTGAATAATTAACACTGTTTAACCTCTTACCTTGGATATATTATAACCTTCAAATGAAGTGGGAATCTAAGCTCAATATCACTCTGCCTGAAAACTATTTACCAGACTGTTTTGCAGCAATAGACCTTACTACAATCGAAAATAAAGCAAGGAATTTCCAGTTTAAGTTAACCCATAGAATAGTCTCAACAAGATCCTTTTTATTTAAAGTCGGTATATGTCAGGACAATAACTGTACCTTTTGCGGTAGAGAAATTGAAACATTCGAGCATTTATTTTATTCATGTGAGAAAACTAAAAACCTTATTTCACAGTTAGAATCATGGTACTTCTCAAAAACTAGAACCAGCCTTGATATTGTTATTACAAAATTTCTACTCGAGGACCCAAAGGCAAATGTATTAATAAATCACATTTACATGATCACAAAAGAATATATCAATAAAACTTACTTCCAATGCTTTAAACTTCAACAATCTGATGCATTGCATATCACTATCACTTAGAAAAGTACATATTTTCGGAGGAAGACCCCAAATTTAAACAAAATGGTCATGGCACCGTGAGTTTCTTTTACTCTTGCCCTCTGTAACTGTCCACTATCTCCTGTCTATCTCTATCTCAGTCTTAACAATTTATCAACAATTTAACTTTCATATGTTGAAATCATACAATTTGTTTGTACGATTCTCTTGTAGTAAAAAAAAAAGTCCAGGGAAAACAAAAAACAAAAAAAACCAAAAAAATAACCAACACTGTTTAAGCTCTGCTCACTTGAAGACAGCATTTCACCTCGGGAGGTATTTGTTTATGAAGCAGTTTTCTTGCTTGACAAATGCCTTTAATCCTGAAAAGTTAAAATCCAAATTGTGACCTATGTTTTACCTTCTGGATTTATAAATGATTAGTTTCAGATTTAATATCAACAATATGATAATTTACGCCAAATATGACTGTCAAATCTCAGAATCAAACAGTGCAACAGAGAGACAGAAGTTAATTCTATTCAATGCAGTGCTGTTCCCTGAAGATAATAGTTGGTGTTCATATGGTCAACTACACATTAGATTGGACAATTACCAATGACAACAGTCTCCCACACCTTTACAATTTTAAGGGATATAATAGACAACTTACTTACACAGTTAAAATTAACAGAAACCAAAGCTGTTCCTGCCTCACTCCCACCTAGACGGGACAACTCTGTTTTTCACCATTGCAATTTTGTCTATCATCTTTCCGTCACCTGTTCAAATGAAAAAAATAGACATTTGCGTTAATATGGAAACAAATATCATTTAAGAGAATTTTGTTCCAGAATTATTTTGTTTCAGCTCATATTTCTTAAACTAGAAACATATAATTATTTTATGTTTATTAGTTACTGCGTTTTCAAGGTCATAATCTTTAAAAATCAATGCTATTTTATGAATGCTGGTGAAATTTATCAATAGAATTTTCTTTATCAGCCATTTTTTAAAATAAAATATGTAATAACGACCCCCATTTGTCAATCTATCTTTGATGGAGCCCATTATTTTCAATAAGCCTTAGGCATGCACATATCAAACTAGCAATTTTAAAGAAGACAAACTCACTTTACAAAGAGTGTGCCTTCAATCTTGTCTTGTCAATAGCATGAAATTTTAACAGTTTTTTTCAAGTTCAATACAGGTTTAACCAAGAATGGCATCTGCAAACAGCAAGTCTCTCACCTTCAGCCTATACTGTAACTTGTGTAGATCCTGTGGAGTAAACCAATAAAAGCTTCCAGCATCCTTGCCCTCTTGGGACAGTACCTCCTCCTCAACATTAGAGGTCATTTCTGCAATAAAAGGCAGAAGTAGGTGAAAAAAGGTTAGCACACATCATATTAAATCAAGTTAAATAATTTTTTATTTTAAAAAAAATCTCAGTTGATCATCCTCATTGGCCAAAGAGTTTGCACACAAATTTAAGCTTTCTACAGCTTTTTATTCATTCTTGAGAAGTTAACGATATATTAAGAAAGGGAAAAAATACAATTTGTAGGGCATGAAATACCAGGCTTACACAAGGGGCCACATAGTCTCTAAATCTGCCATTCATAATTTGTCCTTGGCCAATGTGTCTGGACGCAAGATTTCAGCCTTTTTAAATGTTTTAAGATAAAGTATGTTTTTTTGAAGGGCATGGCTCCTCATGCCCTGATTGAGGGCTACCAGCTCAGTGAATTACAATTAATAAAGCCCTGAGTGGTTTGTGTGCAGAAGATTTCAGCTCTCGAAAGATAGCTGAAGTTGGAAACACAATGCAAATGTGTCCGAAGTTTCAAATGAATTGACAGATGGATATGCTTTCAGGCCTGATGAAATAAAGATGTCTGTTTGACAAAAGAATGTATCCAGATATTCTCTTACTATAATTTTTTTTAATCAATTACCATTGCCATAGACTTCTTTAATTATTTTATAATTGCAAATATAATGTATGAGAACCTGCCAACTGTTAGGGATTCCAATAAAATTTATGCTTGGGCAGATGAAAAACCCTTGGATAAGCAATCTGCTGATGGTGTTGTCATCTTTCTCAGAATATCCCAATGGTCCTTCTGTGTAGCTATCCTTTACACCTACAACAGATCATTATGAATTTCATGAAAGTATGAAAATAAAACCACTATTTAGTCCTAAAACTTAAGACAGTTCCGTAGACAAAATACAACGCAATGTGGTACTCAAAACTTTTAGTAAAGAATTAAAATTACACTTAAGAAGTACAAATGGCTTATTACAAAATTATTACATGTCAAACTAGCACTTTCTGAAGCTCATAACATCAGGCTATTCAATCTTGAAGTCTAACAAGTGAAACAGGAGTAGAAGCGGACACCTCTTTCCTAAAGAAAACTGATCATCTAATTGGTAACTGATTGACATAAGCATTGTAAGAAGTCCTAGAGGGAGTCTTGAGGAAATAAATTGCCCACCTTCTGGCTTTGTTTACCTTAAAACTTTAAAAATAGCCTGTGACTCTGAAGCTCACCATGATATGTTTGTTTGAGGTGGACATTAACATAAAAATGACAGGTTTATAACATGAAACGAATGAATTTTCTTATCAAAATTTGTCTACTCAAGCCTTCAAAATTCATGTGCTTATCCTTCAAATTCCTTTTAAAGTGATAACCTACCGACTTGGATAAGTGACTTGTATAATTCTATCATATACCTTCCTTTAGTTCTTCATATCTTGTGAACTACTTTGCGCAATTTGGCAACTGATGTCTTACAATAAAGAATAAATGCATGAATGTCTTAAACTCTAATTAAAATGTCTAAATCATAAGTACCAAGAATAGTCTTCAATTTATCAGCAATATTAATTTGCTCTCAAATAATGATACAGCAAGCTTCGCACAAATGGTCTTTTGCTTTTCTTATGTGGTGGTGGTGGTGGTGGGGGTAGGGGGGGGGGGGGGGGGGGGGGGGGGGTGTGCTGAGTGAAATAGAACCCTGGGTTGTATTTGAGGAAATACGGTAACATCTTCTGAAACAGGTGGTTACATCTTTTTCATGAAGAGAAAAGAACTGGCAAATGATATTTGCTTAGGTGCACTGAATAATAAGAAGCTGATGTCTGAGACGAGGGTTTCCCTCTTTTAGGGTTTCACATCTCTTGCACTATTTGGCGCTTCTATAAATTTTTCACCATTATCTAGTGAAAAGAATCATCTGTAATTCCATGTATAACTTGTATTTGTGCAATAAATAATCAAGATGCAGCAAATGATGCGACACCTGTCTCAAATTGGAGGATTATCAGAATTGTTGTTTTGTTTTTTAAATGAGGGTTTCCCTCTTTCGCCTTTCATATCTATCAAACCACTTTTTCACATCATTGTTGCTGCATATGGAGGGTATACCATATTTTGTGATGATTGCTTAGATTGTCAGAATGAACACTACCCTTGAACAAGGCCAAGTCCAAATTGTTGCCATGGTAACAGACACAAACAAATTTCAAAATACCTTTAAAACCCCTAAACAGCAAATCTGCATGTTATGGAGAGGCAGTACATTGAAGAGGTTATTCTAAAATTATCAGCTTCCTAAGCCAACGAGTTTTTGGAAAAGAAAATTGTCCAAAGTTTTAGAGAAAATGCCTATTAGGCGAATACAGGAATATCTGAGAATGGGGGTGGGGGGCACGAACAGTCAGTCCCAAAACATAGCATTCCCAGTCCAAAGAAATAGTGGAAACTCATGGGCCAGGTTATGAACCCGAAGAACAGTTTGAGTGGCATATTTTAGTGTTTGATACTGTTGAAGAAACTATCTTGTAGGTGAGTTGATGAAAAATATGAGGCAGGATTAGGAGTTTGTATTTGGTTTAAGTTTTATGATTTATCTGCTGTGCTGAATTTAGCCTTTCCAAAAATTACAAATAACGGATCCCCTTTGTGCAATGTAAGTGCCCAAACATTTTCAGCAGCTGTAGAGAATAACTAGTGATGTTCACAATGTGAAAAGTACAAGGATGACACCTGAAACTATGATATCATATTATGGTGAAATTACCTGCATTGTCCAACATCTAATCATGTGTACAGACTGGATTTTTCTGATAAAAATTTGTCAGTCTCTATTCACATTGTGGTCAGGATACCAGTAACACAACTTACAATGATATTTTTGTTTTGGGCGCATAATGGTAGAACTTCATTGTTTGAAATATAATGCAAGTCATTGATGACTTTTGATGAAAGTTGGATAAGACTCACAGATAAAATTTATCAATTATTAAAGTCAACTAGAAATATGTGCATGTGATGCACAGCAATGTCCCCCTTCCAAACTTTTAATCCAACCTTATCATCTTATTGCCATTTATACCAGAAACAATCCAAAGCAAACATACACTTTCAATGGTGCAGAAGGTAGAGTCTTATGTATTTGTCAATTTCTTTATTGTAGGGAATGTGACATTTGATATTCACACTGTCATCAAATATTATAATTAGCATCTACAGCCCCCAACATGCACCAAGTTCAAATTGTTTCCATGGAAACCAAGTAAAATGAAAATATTAGAAATAATCAAAGTAGCAAAAGGCACCACCCAAGCACTATAACTAACAATATAGCAGGCTTAGTACTATAATACTCATTAGATAATAATACTCATTTAGATACAGGTAGGAAAATAACACTACCCCCATATAAACAAAGTTGAAATTGTTTCCATGGAAACCCGAAAATTCAAATATATAAACAAATTTAGTAACTAAAATAACAAAATGTACTACTCCACCACTAGACCTAAACACATAACAAGTTTCGAAAAAATTATTGAATGTTTTTTGAGATATGTTCCGGAAACAAAAAGCTTTCGGAATTACGGATTTATGGAACCACGGATGGAATGAAAACATTATTCCCCTGCAAAGCTTTGTGGGGGACATAATAACCAAGAATATTATTTTGGGAGGGGTGCACGCAGTGCATCCTATAGGTGTAACAAGTAAAACTACTGAAATAATTACTTTTAATCAAAGAAGATGTGTCCACAGGAAAATTAGTTTTCATATATGTAAGTTCATTCCAAATTTTCGTGTATAATTGTTTCACCTTAACAATGTATCAAAATTACAATCCTCAACATTTACTATATTTCAAAGTATTTTTGGATCCACCAAGTCAAAGATTTATGGCTATTTTACCTTTGGTGCTGTTTCCAACTGTCCAGCTGTGGGGTTGGCTGCTGATATCAAACATGTTTGAACAGCTCAGGCGTGTCGCATCCATTTTAGCTAAGCTTGTCACTGCTGAAAGAAAAGCTGCAAGGAAATAAAACTTGCATAATTATCAATACTAACTAAACAAGATATTCAGCTGGGTCATTTTTCAACGGAAAGAAACTGTTAGCACAGGAGAATGAAAATGAAACCAATACACATGAATCATTTACCTCTTCCGCTGGTTGGAAAATTACTTAAAGGATAAAAAACGAGCAGGTGCTCGTTGATTTGTGATCAAAAACACGTTGCAAACTTTTCATTTATCACTTCTTTATAAAACAAGATTTGAGAGTAATAATATGTTCATCATGTGAAAGGCCCTTGAAAAGTGTTTCAGAAAATGCTTACTTTTTATGATTAAAGAAACTTTGTCACGCACTTTTTTAATTTTTCAAATGTATGTCAAGGGGACAAATAACAATATCATGTCAATATGGCGAAGTCTGCAGGGCGTCACAAGACGCCAACAGCCCGGAGAAGTTAAAGACACACCAAGTTTCATTTAGCTGGGTTTGACAGTTTTAGAGTTTTGATCAGGAAACAAAATTTTGAGTAATATTTCGAAACCGATAATGATGATTAGAAATGATATAGAGACAAAAAAGGATAGAGCCATTTTACTAAAATTACCCTGCTCCGTAGCTATACCATAAACATTTTTTAAATAATAAATATCTTTGAATATATCAAGTATACCAAAAATATCATCCCTCCTATAATGAGAGTAGTGCAGACATAATTTCGTTACAGAGACATATTTTCTAAACATACAAAATACTTACTTGAAAGTTGTTGAAGTAGGCCTACCTACTGAGCTACTACAAACACGTGGCCATGCAGTCCTTCCTATCCACCGAACTGAACGATTTGCCATTGTAGCTGACTTTCAGCGTCTTCCAACAACGAATCGCTTTCCCGTATTTGAATTTGGCATATCAAAAACTTCTGAAGGATGATGAAGTAGACAGACTTCATAGCGGCGAGCTAAATCAAGCATGGTAATCATTCGTTCACGATGGCGCGACACAGATTACGTCACTTCCGCTCTATGCGTCCAGAACCTCGTGATTCGTGATTTCAAATCTTGAATTTCTTTCCGGAAACCGCGCCATGTTTCTTTTTCCCGAGTACTAGACCCAATTTTAACCACGTTGGTCCGAAAGGGAAAACACCCTATTAAACCCATAAATTAACCTTCTCATCCTGGTCAATGTTCTTGATGTAATTTCATGTTCAATTTGATATGATATACATTTCGAATATGATGTAAGGAATTGCCTCCTTTGTTATCGACGATATGGATACATAACAATTCCAAATAATTAAAAAGAACTTTCTTAGTAATTTATCAAAATGAAAATATCCCGTTCGGTTTCTTTTAAAACGGTTATTACTTATGTAAGAGAAAATGTCGAAAATGTTTGGAGTTTTTATAATTGTACATGTATGTTATATCATATATAAAGTAATTACAACCAACATCTCCAAAATACTTAAACAGTACATATTGTCTGTAGATATCTAGATTGTCTCCTTTAAAATCGCAACACTCATTTATAAGACAAATTATGGGCGAACCGAATGATCCTTTAGCTGAACTGTTCGTGTATTTGTATCCTTTATAGTTTAAAACAAAGTTTCTTTCTTTCTGCCTTCACAACGCAGCCTATATCTTCAACATGACGTTGCAACAATGTTATACTTATTTTGCTAACATCCCTCATAACTCACTCACTTAGATGACCTGTAACAATAAATTATAAATAAGATCGAGATGAATAAACATTATCGTCATGTTACATTAAATCCCTCGTTGTTACTTAACAATCTTTTTTTATGCAGTGCTTTTGTTTTAAAATTCGGGGTTAACTTATGCGTGCTTAAAATTGTTTTAATAAATTCCCGAAGAAGTCTTTTTTTTCACTGAAACAATACGTTTTATTTACTTGCGTGAAACACTGTACATAATCGCCTGTCCTGAATATTCGCCGAATTAGATTATGGAAAATGAGTACACTTGCAAATACTTTCACATGTGTAGGCACGTTTGGAAATTTCCTACAAGGTTGGCTTTGTTTCATTTTTTTTAATGTGTACGCACGAAATGGCTTTAAATAAATAATCGCCGCCAGAAAGCTTTTTATAAACGCCTATTGAAACCGTTTTTTAAATCAATATTCGCCGAATGTTTACTTCAGTATCTACGGTAGCCGTTACAAACTTCAACTTTGCATCGATCAAACTATCTTTTGTGCGAGGTTTATAAAACGCGTAATTATATATACTAGTACATGATATACCGTTACTAAGAATATAGTTATGTGTTGAGGAGTATCAAAACCGGCTCCGTCCGTCAGTCCGTCCGCAACAATTTTGAATTTATGATTTTGTAAAGTTTGATTTATTTTTCAAAAAGTGGTTGATCGTGGGTCATAGCTTTGAAAAAAATATTGTTATGAAAAATTTAGATTTTTAAAAAATTGGTGAACGTTAGAAAACTGTTTCAGTCCTGTCCGGCTAACAACTTAACTAATCGTCAGTTTTTTATAGAAAATAATATATGATAGATAATAACATGAAGGTGGGTCGTGATTAAAAATTTGAAAATACCTACTTAACATTTTGCGAATTTTGTCATTATAAAGTGGTGACTATGTTACATTAACGTTGTTAAAAGTCCCGTCCATGGCCTTTTAGAATTAACAACTAAACCAGTCATGTGATTTTGATAAGATTTTAAAGAGGATGCTGAATATAAGAAGATGTATATTATGTCAAATTTGCAAATATTTTTGCCAAATTGAATTTAATGGAAAAACGTGATATATCATGATTTTTTTCCCATTTTGGCTTGTTAATTGTCACATTCATCACAGAGATTAAGAAATACATGAAAGTCGATTAAGATATATATAATAAATAAATAACATTAAAAATATAATTAATAACATCATTAAATACTGTAATAATCCAGTCCTCTCTGCATGTCAGGATATAGGTCTTTTGGTATTTGAATGTGTATGATTATAACACATATGATTTGAAAATAATTTCTTGAATTTTTGTGGTAATGCCTAACACATGTTGATTTATTTTGTTGTGGATTTAACAATTCCTTTTTGTATTCATTAAAACAGTTCAATGACATGCATATACTTCAGCAAAATACTATTAAGGATGTCTGTTCCTCAAACTTAAAGTATTGAACTTTTTTTCTAACTTGTTTTTTTCAAAGGTATAGTGTATTTGCTTGAAATATCCATCCCAAAAAATAGGGGTTAGTGTGGGTTATTTCGAGATAATTTAAGACAAAGATTCATCTGTCAGTCAGAGTTTTAACATGGGAGTCTATGGGGAAATGATGACCTTGTAGGAGAAAACTTAAATTTTAATTAGTTCCTGTATTAAACTTTTTTTAAAATGAAAACATGATAGAGTTTACACAATTTTCTTCTAGAAAAAAGTAAAAAATATGTATGGTAATGTGGGTTTTTAGCCGCTACGGCACATCATGTTTTCAAACATTTCAATTTAAATATCAACATTAAAGCTATTTTTGGACTAAAAACATGCTTTTTCCCACTCATTATCTTAAAATATACCTGAATGGATTCATACAAATAATATTCATTCAACAACATCTACTTTCTAAGAAAAACAGATAACAGAACTTGTTAAAATAATAGTTACAATTAAAATTGCAGGCTCAGCAAAATTGTGAATTATTTCAAAATGAAACTATAAATATTCATTCAAATAAAGAAATTACCGCTTCAGTTTTGTTTATTATATAAGAACATTATGATTGAGGGTTTTATTTGAATTTTGGAACTGTGACTGAGGAGCGAACATCTTTAAAGGAATCTTCATCTTCACTACAGTCATAGAAAAAGCATAAGTTCATAAAACATTGCGCCAGTCGCGGGGGATATTGCTCGTCCATGTCATCTGCTTGTTTCCCATTTTAATAGGGCCAAATGACCGAGGTTCGGACAGTGTTTCGATTCAAATATTTTTATAAACGATAATTTGATAAAAGTAAATATGAGCAAACCAAACTATCAACAAGTTGTATTTATATCGGAGTTCTATCTTAAAATGAAGACATTATCTCAGACATTAAAAAACACGCAGTGAGTAATTCATGTACAATAATATCAAAGTTTTCCGTATACATAAATTAATTTGTCATTTCTTCAGAGCAATGTTAAATCTTCCCAACACTGACGCATGCGGTGTTACAGCCTTATGACGTCAAAATCACTTTTGTGGGCATTTGACGCAAAAACGCCGTAATCGCTAAACCGTATGTGTTTACATGTGTTAGTCGTAGGCATGTTTCCAGAACTTCTTTTGGTTGAATTAACTCATTACAAGTCCGTAAAAAGAAAATATAAAATGCCGAACCATGGTCAAAACTGTCCGAAGCAAGGTAATTTCGACCTCCGATTAATATCTCAGCATTTACTTATATATCCCCATTAAATGTACCCATATTCAGCACAGCTTGATTGTTTGTTGTTTCTTTTTGTTTCTGAATACAGTTTAAGATGTTTTGGCGCTTCCTATATATATTTCCTAACCTGATAGTGATACATGTAGTCAACATTAACGTTGAAAGAAAATGTTTAATATTTGGCCAATTTCTTACATGTATCTGTAACTTGTACATGATAGCAAAAAATTGATTAGATAAACTACCTACAATCAAATGTCTATTTAACGAAAAGAATAAAATATCATACTAAAATTAATATTTTAAAACAAATATTTTGCCGACAATGCAGTTATTATTGCCTCAGCTCATATAGTTAAAATTGTTCTAAGTTCGGGCGACCTCGGGTGGTGTCCGAAATCAGGTTAGTTTGCCGTATATAATATATTGCATGACAGCTTTGCAAATATATCTATTTGGGCCTATGGTCTACGTTAGAAATGATCATAGTTATATAGCTGTCAGCATGTCCGTACTTCCATCCGTCCGATCATTTGTTTGTCTTTCACCCCCGATTATAACATTCAACAGTCTGAGAGTCATGCGAAATTTGACTTATGGAGTCAATTAGTTGTATAATTTATATGTGTTTTGGCTTTGTGCTTTCGAAATGTATGTAAATTTCTAAGTTTATGAACTCATAAAATTTTCACCTCGATTCCACGAGGAAGTCGACTTTATCCGCCAATACAATTATAATTGCCGGCTCTCAAAAACTCTGAACCATATTCCGTATAAAAGGCTGTTCAACGATTGGTTTTTACCTTTTCTATCTGAATGTTTTTTTAAAAATCTGTTGTTAAGAGAGTATCACTGTTTGGTGTTTTCAAATAGGTCAATGTATGGAGATTTGCCTCCATAGTGTAAATAGCATGAGTGAAATCAAAAGTTTCTTAATAGTCTAGTCTTCCGAAATTAGTCTCAACTGACGTAATTCTTCATTTCATTCATAGTTATTCAAATATGACAAGGCCAGCATGCTTACCACTGCACCACCATGCTTTATGCTTGTCTATGAATAACTATTTTTGACTATTATCTCATCCTTGTGTCCCATGTTATCAAGAAAATTAACACCCGTTAGTAAGAACCTCAGAAATGATTTTTTTACCAAATCGGTTTCAAGAAGAGAAAACGACTCCAAGAACGTTTAATCCGTATCATTGCTCCAATATGTATACTGGTTGTTGGTCAAGTCGGACAATTTACTACACACAGCCGCATGTAGAAGACAGCTAAATGTGACAGAAGCAGGTTTAAAAAAAATCCAACACGAGGCCTACATGTACCAAACTGTTAGTTTATTACTTCAACCTCAGCTAAAGATATATAAAGTAGCTACACTTTACGATAATGATATTCCTTATAATCTACATAGTTTGATAAAAATCCGTATTCATTTTCCATATCCAAAAGTATTCATAACAAGGTATGTTTTTTTCTTATCCCAATCTACCTCGACCCACTAACAACAAAGGACATGTTTCAGAATACATTCCAAATTAGCATATTTTGCAGCCTCGGAGTTTCGGGGTCGTATATACTTGTAGTCACCTTTAATTGTAAATCATGTAATTGATTTTAGCTTGCAAAACATTTGGAAAAAAAACCAAAAAAAAAATATAAAAAAACATAAGAACTAATTTCGTTGCATTTAAGTACTCAGCTTGATAGCAAAAGATATCAAACTTGCAATTGAATAGTAACTTTATTGGAAGTAGATTTGTCGTGCATTTGAAGTCTGCACAGAGCTATAGCATGCGATGCTTTTTTAAAGGAAAATATGTATACGTATGTCCAACAGTTTCCATTCATGTTTGATAATATACGTAATGTTGAAATTCGAACAACTTGTTTGAATACTTAATTTCTGACTGACAGCAAATTGAAGTCGCAATATTTTTTATGAACTTACCCGGTATCAACATTAAAATGATATCATACAAACAGATTTATGTTTGCGGGACATTACTGTTTGTGTGATTCGCTTATAAGCAATTTCCTAAAAAATACTAATAAATACGTAGAAGTTCGTAAAATGAATAATTATTTCCCCAAAAGCTCGCTAACATAACGTGTTGAGAAAGTTGAATCAATTTACTTAACAATGAGATGGGGAAGCCGCATCGTTGAAATTCGTTTATCTGAAAGTTTTCCTAATAACAAAGATACATATCATTTGCTAACATATATCATGAAGAGAACATTTGGGGAAACGTACAATTTGCATCTCTTGTCAGATAATTAAATTTGCACACAATCTTATTTTTTGAACGAACTGGTGATATCTCAATCGTTAAAGGACACGATTTTCCCACCATTAGCTAAGTAACATGTTTTCTGTTTAAAGAGCCACTCCGTGAGTTGTTGGAGTCATATATGCCAAACTTACTCATTAAAATGGTGTCATTTGATCGCGAAGTATCGACTGTTACCAACTAGACACATTTTAAAGCTAATTGTTGTTTTACAGTGACAATATGAAGGTAGAACGTCGCAATTATGATCGAAAACCGGACAGTGGCGCGCGTCAAATAGTCAAACGTAATTTTAGAGACTTATCTAAAAACAGCCAGGATGGAATTTAGGCGTTGATAGCGTTTATTAGGTTATAGAACAAGTATCCATGTTTATTGGACGTTTTATCTACACCTCTGTGCATTTATAAGGCTGTTTTTAGATTTTCATGGACAACCAGTAATTGTCATACATATGTCTTTTTGACATGAAATGTTAAGATGTTTTGATTTTATATCACCACATATGACATTTAGGTTCGTATAAAAGGTAAATAATATGTTATGAAAATCACGGAGTGGCTCTTTAACTGTTCGCTATTTTAATTATGCTTTCAATACCAGTATATCATTATAATTATTGAAATAGGTTTACAAGTAATTTACTTTTATTTGTGTTGATCATGTAAATGATTATCGCGACAGAAATATATATATTTTTTTCAAAATAAAAAATAGCAGTTTCGAATAGTTTAGCATCCCAAAATTTTCAGTGAATGTCCGGTATGTGAATTCAAAACGTTAAATTCAAATAGTAACGATGGTTTATATTTTAAAAAGTTGAAAAAGCCCTGGTCTCCGCTACAGATACATATGTTTGATAGCATATTTTGCTTTACACAGTTACAGTTGTTAAAAGAATTAGGTTAGTGTGCAGTACAAGGTATAAACCTACGGGAGACGTAAAAGGACGTACAATCAAAGGGGCGATAATTTGGAGATTTTAATTCGCTTCGCAGAATATATGACTAACATTAAATGATATCCTCAGAGGTTTACTATTTGAACCGAGTTAAATCTGCTAATAATGACTTTGGATTTTCCTGACCTTATACAACATAGGGTAAATTTCGGCATTGCATAGCGCACTACTCTTCTTGACCCGAAGAGCTATAATTAATAGGTCGTATTTTTCCGACCCTGTTGCCACAATATTTATATAATTAGATATTTGAATCTTCGATTTCATTGTATTGGTTAGGGGAAGTATTAACAGTATTACCATGGCTTTTATAGAATAGGATCATTGCATGATGCATGTTCATTATTTACTAATTATTCACATTCAAGGTTTTACTGGTAAAAGTGATTATTCATTTCGGGGCCGGGGGATAAGCCACCTCTTGAGGTTTTGTTTTATGAAAGAATTGGACGTTTCTGTTAAATCTGTCATCTTAGGTTGTTTAACAAGGGTCACGTCGCTTACCTTTTTCAAAGTGATAAACTGAATTGTTTGTTGTTTTCTTTTTTTCAAACATGGTTAAACTGAAAGAAACGCTTTCATTGATTTCATAGTTTGACAGTAATTGTAAAAGCAAGTGTTGCAATACTTGTTCCCAGGTGTAAATGTAACCGAGTGGCAATATCTTGTTTTAATCTATCATATTTACATGTACTCCGTTTTCACATTCTATTTTCATTCATACTAGACATGTTTATTTAGTTTAAAATCATTAAATATCCGTTCAATGTGTAGAATATCTTGTTACTGCTAACGCTTGCATCCTTACTTAGTTCATCGCAAACTAGATATTTACTTCAGCTTAGTCATTTAATATATTTCTTTGTGCTAGGGTTTACCTTGGTAAGAATGTTGTCAGAGGCTTTAACCTGACCAATACAAAAGTTTATGTTGCCGTTAGATTTCATCATTTTGTGACATTTTAAATAAATTTTCAAATACAGTGTCGTCGGAACGTTGGACATTAACTTTTCAAATAGCTGTCGTATCATTTGTTTTCAACATTGCTTAAACGTTTCATAAAATTTCAATTTAAATACAAGGTTCAATGAATGTTGGTCTTAGACCTAACCTGTGAAAAACATTTTGGTAACATTTGTTTTCAACGTTGCATAGACGTTTGGTTTTGTCGTTTAAACAAATGTTCAGTGAATGTTGGTCTTTAACCTTACCAATTCACAACGTCTTTGTAACATTTATTTCAACGTTGCTTAGACGCTTTGTTCTGACGTTTAAAAACATCGTTGTTTCAATGTTGCTTTTAAACCTAACGTATCCACAACGTCTTTGTAACATTTATTTTCAACGTTGCATAGATGTTTGGTTCTGACGTTTTGATACAATGTTGTATGAATGTTGGTCTTTAACCTAACCAATTCAGAATGTTTAGAAGACATTTGATTTCAACGTTACTTATACGTTTGATTTTGGCGTTTAAAAACAACGTTGTAACAATGTTTCTCTTAAACCTAACCAATTTACAATGTCTTTGTAACATTTATTTTCAACGTTCCATAGACGTTTTAATTCTGACGTTTTAATACGATGTTTTATGAATGTTGGTCTTAAACCTAACCTTTTCACAACGTCTTTGTCACATTTGTTTTCAACGTTGCATAGATGTTTGGTTCCGACGTTTTAATACAATGTTGTATGAATGTTGGTCTTTAACCTAACCAATTCAGAATGTTTAAATGACGTTTGGTTTCAACGTTACTTAGACGTTTGATTTTGACGTTTAACTACAACGTTGTAACAATGTTTCACTTAAACCTAACCAATTCACAATGTCTTTGTAACATTTATTTTCAACGTTCCATAGACGTTTTGTTCTGACGTTTTAATACGACGTTGTATGAATGTTGGTCTATAACCTAACCAATTCACAATGTTTAAATGACGTTTGGTTTCATTGTTGCTTAGACGTTAGAGTTCAACATTAGAAAACAACGTTGAATTAACGTCGTGGAAACATTGCTAATCAACTTGACTAATTCACAACGTTCTATTAATGTTATCATACAACGTTGGAAGCATGTTATAGAGACACATTGTCTCGCTTACGTTGTAGTGACGTCAGAAAAAAAACATTACCAAACTACAACGTTGCCACAACGTTGTTCAACGTTGTCTGTTTGCTGGGTTAACACCTAAGCCCTAATTAATAATGAAATAAGATGTGAGAGTTGTGTCACAATTGCGCAATGATACACTCATAAGGTATTCCCTATTTTGCATTACCATCTAAGTGAAGAGATTAGCCTTTTCCCGAGTTAAAGTCACATGACTTTGTTTAAACCAATCGGAAGAGGGCATGGTGCTAAATTTTGTAATTCAGAATTTATTTCATATTAAGCATACCAAAAAAGGATAAAACTTATGAAAATTACGTGCACTTCCGTAAAATATAAGTAAATCGTGTTTATCAGTTCCTTTGTTAAATTTCAGGGGTATTTTGCCCTAGTTCAGGACAAAAGTATCCATTCAGCAAATTTAAAATGGAAAGCGTGACCTTTCAACACTTTTGCATCAACACCATTCCGAAACTACGCTAGTCCTCAAAATATCTGTAAGGTGTTTGTTCGATACAATATGCCGCCTGGAGCTAGGAGCAATATTATTACTGTCATCATCATCATCATGATCATCATCATCATCATCATTATTATTACTATTATTATTATTATTATTATTACTATTATTATTATTATTATTATTATTATTATTATTATTATTATTGTTATTATTGTTATTGTTATTGTTATTGTTATTGTTATTGTTATTGTTATTGTTATTATTATTATTCCTTACTTGGTAGCTCGATTGGGTCACCTCCTATCATTGAAAGCATGGCCATAGACCCGAGCAGGTTCATTTCTGAAAAGATGACATGTTTGGTTACTAAAAATGGTGAAAACCTTGAAGAGATTTTATCATGAGTATGCAGGAACAAATAATGTCAATTTCTCATAGTTAGTGGATTTTTGTCACAATCTTGCGATCGTTAAAAGGTTCATTAAAGAAGCTTTTTCCCAGAAAAAGACGAATCTTTCTTCTGATATAAGGTTAATAGTAAAAGTTGTTTAAGTGTTTAAACATCCCTTCGAGATAAATTTAAGCAGTGACGAAAGTTTTTAATAGATCAATTTGTTAAATGATATCTGAAACTTACGGTCGTTTTGCTTGTACGGTTGCGCGGCCCCTGTTGGTAGTGACTGTGCCTGGCCTCCTTGACCACCTTGTTTCATAAAGCTATTGAACGCCATATTTTCTCCTTGCCCACTCGAGGTCTGTCCCATGGTATTTTGGCCTATAGTGTTTTGCCCCATAGTGTTTGGTCCCATGCCAAACATATTATTCTGTTTGCTCATTCCAAACATATTCGGTTGGTTCATGCTAAACATATTTGGTTGAGACATACCAAACATATTTGGTTGTGACATGCCAAACATGTTTGGTTGTGACATGCCAAACATGTTTGGTTGAGACATGCCAAACATGTTTGGTTGAGACATGCCAAACATGTTTTGTTGGGACATACCAAACATGCTTGGTTTGGGCATACCAAACATATTTTGGGACATTCCACCCATAGAAGGTTGTTGATTCATACCA
This sequence comes from Phorcus lineatus, assembly GCA_921293015.1. Lineage (NCBI taxonomy): Eukaryota > Metazoa > Mollusca > Gastropoda > Trochida > Trochidae > Phorcus > Phorcus lineatus. The sequence goes on along the minus strand of OV121093.1, from coordinate 10,770,248 downwards.
CCCCACATTGGTTTCGTTGCCCATGGATTTGCTCCAGACGTAAATTGTGATTGGCGAGGGTTAGTTTGGAATTGGTTGAGCTGTCCTGTTTGTGTTCTTCCACCCATGTTCATCCATGAGGGGACCACGTTTCTTTGCATCATATTGAAGGTGTTAGGCACATTGATCTGATTGGATGTTGCGCTGATCTGATTGGCAGTGTTTGGCTGCATGAAGCTTGGCAACGTGGAGAAAGCAGACGATGGATTGTTTGCGGTGTTGGATGTTTGCAGTCCTGTGTTGGCTCCAGCCTGTGTGCCTGTGTTGGCTCCAGCCTGTGCGCCTGTGTTTGAGGAAAACTGAGTCCCTGTGTTGGACTGGGACGTCTGTTGGTTGAATTGGGTTGATGGTTGGTTGAATTGGGTTGATGGTTGGTTGAATTGGGTTGATGGTTGGTTGAATTGGGTTGATGGTTGGTTGAACTGATTTGATTGTTGGTTGAACTGAATGGATTGTTGGGTCCATGGGTTGGACTGTTGGTTAGCTTGGGTGGAGGGTTGGCTCCAGGGTGAATCTGGTGGGCTGTATTGGTTTGAAGTCTGTTGATTTCCCGTTTGACCACTTGTATCTCCAAAAGGACTAAAGGGAATTGACTGTGCACCAGCATCAGTCATTGGCATCACTCCAGGGGATGTTTGGGTTTGGGTCTGGGTTTGAGTCTGCGTTTGCGTTTGTGTTTGCGTTTGGGAACCTCCTGTTGTTTGACTAGGTTGAGCTTGTTCTAATAAGGACAGGAGACTGACTTGATTTGTGGGGGGTTGCGTCGGGGATTGTACCATGGCCCTGGCACCTGACAAAGTAAAAATAAAAAACAATCAGAATAATGTGAAATAATCTTAATTGAGGTTGTGAAGGATAAGGTATTATCTATTCAAAAATGCCGCCTTTAATCAAACGGTAAAGCAAATAATAATTTCTATAGAACGTGACACATCGAATCACTCGGCCAAAACATCCGTATTCGTAGAAAGAATGAGCAAATATTATGTGCTACCATTTCAGTGTGAACATCTATTTGGATTTAAGGAAACGTAATTAATCGAATTCCGTACCTTACTATTAGGAACACGTTCATTGATTACAACAGGTTTTATATATATATATATATATATATATATATATATATATATATATATATATCGACAACGTTACATTTGGTGCATATATGTATATACCGACGACGTTATATCATAGTATCACGTTAAAAAGAATGTGTTTTTTTATGAATATAATGCAATAATAATAAAAATAAACACTTTTTCTGAAAAGATTATCCAAAAACACTTCAGGCCCTTTAACGAATGCAACTGTCCGAAACGTCACAGGTGGGTTCCTGCTTATAACTTAGATTTGTTTCACGTCACGATTCTCATCAATCAAGCAAACTGCCTGTGAGTGGTAACTACAGGTGAAACTGAGGGATTTATCGTTTTGCCTGGTATGTAATCAAAACGTTTTATTGTGCCACCTTTTTTGCGACTCATACCAATAAACAGTTTTAGTGGCAGTGTATGAAAGACAAGGGTAGTTTTTTTTAGGAACATTGTAACCATTGTGAAAAAAAAATCACAATAATTAAAAATACAGATAAGATACTTCTTGTGCTACAAATAGTATTTTCCTTAAATATAAATTTGCTTCAATGCTTCATTTGGTTATTATCGCATGACATTGTACTTATTATCTGAGAGTTGAAAGAGTTGATATTATGCTTTATTTCGAGGCATGAATTTAGAGACTTGCGGTTTTGTCTTCGGAAAAAGCTTCAGCTCATCTTAGCCTTTTGCGGGCTCGACTGTCTGACGTCATACATGATAGGGGTCAGGCAAGGGCGATACATGAAACATGCATTCTTGAATGAAAAGGGGATAAAAACAATCTCATTCGTCTAAATGCATTTTTTATTGATAAAACATTTTTCATTGTTTAGAAACCCATGCTACTGTCCCTTTAAATGAATATTTGGCACTGGACATGAGGTTCAATATTTTTAACTTGAAGATAACAGGCGCGTTATGAAAACAAAACGAGAAAAACGAGCAACATTTCGTTCTGAGGAATCTTTTTGTTTTTATCAGGTTTAAGGGAACAGGGTTGACAGCCTGGGTCAGGAAGTCATTTTTCATAGTGAGACATGGTGAATAAATGTCATGAAACTGACACGGTGAAAGATACTTCTTGTGCTAAAAGAGAAACACTACCTCTTGAAGCCTGTTACTAATAAGAAACCTCTCAAGACCCTGATATATTTTCTAAATGATGTTATTCTATACGCAAGTTTCCTTGCAAGGAATAACTCGCGCCAACCCGAATCACTGGCTTAACTAAACCTTGCAGATGTTCACTAACCTTTCTGTAACCATCTATCTAGGTTACTGTGGCCTGAATGTCCGAATCTAATTAAGGTAACGACTTATCGCCAAATATCAAACCAAGAATTTAGCGCTAACAAGCAAGGTTTTACTTGACCAGTGGAGGATATTGTTGCAGTTTTTATCTTGCTGGGGAAAGTCGTTCGACTCAAAGAAATATTTTTTAAAATCACATAATTTTGTTATAAGCATAGGTAGGTGAGGACCTCAATGCTTATAAGATTAACACCTTTACTTCATTTCCAATCTAGCATATTTTGAATTGAGGGGAAATGCTGGTAAGCTTATCTCAAAGTATGCAATAGACAGTTGGTAAAAAAATCTTAAAAGAAACATAATGAGGATAGTCCTCTTTTTCAACTGAAGTAACATATAAAATGAGGTCTAATGTATATCAATTAAATGACGTCACATGCTAGTTGTGTATATATATATTCAATGATAACACATGGAAATTGGGTCAATCAATGTTCTTGTGACTCCAAGTGGTTGCATTGCACGTTTATTGCTGTAAAAATATTTTTAAAGATGTATTTTCAATTTGTAGTGTAGGTCAAAAGACATTATACAAAATAAAAACAATACAAATATGACCTATATCAACCGATGAGATTTTCGTTGCATTTTTCAAATATGATACGTTTCGATTCATTATGTCTTTAGTACAATATCTTCATTAAATCGTATAAGCTCAGCAACAAATTATGCATATAAAAGTAAAAAAATATTTTAATCATGGTTTTTACGTTATTATTGTTCACATTGTGACAGATTTTCATTATAAATGTCCCATAAATAGCTGTTGAAAATGCCAAGGTAGTAACTGGTTATAATCTTACATATAATGAATAATAATTATATATAAAATTTCCCCAAAGTGACAGTTTTTATTATAGTTTTTATTATTCATGATGGTTTTAAGATTTTCCTGTGGTTTTTTCGTTTTCTCAAATTGTTACTGTAAGAAAGATTCCGTGTTCTGATGTTCATGGAACATAATGATCATTTCAATTTTAAAAGATTATTAACTGATTTATGAATGCTGATTTATATACTTTTTTGGTAATATATAAACTTAACTGAAATATAGAAAAAATATAATAAAAGAGAGGCAGAGAGACAGACAGAGAAAGAGACAGAGACACAGAGAGGCAGACAGAGAGAGAGAGAGAGACAGCGAGTGAGAGAGATAGACAGAGTGTGAGTGAGAGAGAGAGACAGACACAGAGAGAGACATACACACATACACACACAGAGAGACAGCGAGAGAGAGAGAGACAGACAGACAGAGAGAGAGACAGACAGACAGTGGTAGAGAGAGACAGCTAGACAGACAGTGGTAGAGAGACAGCTAGACAGACAGAGAAAAATAGTGTGAGACGTCTTCAGTTGAAAGAAATAATTAATGATTTTAAAGATAATAGAAATATTTCATAATGCAAGTCAAACTTCAAAACGTGACACTTATGTTTGTGTCTTGTCACGAGTTAAATGTCCTACTCAATCAGGCCTGTCTCTATTTAGACAGAACAGCATAGCCTCGTTCCGACCCTCGTGTCCGGTTTCATGCAAGATATGACGTTGTTTCGTATTTCCTTGCTTTGTTTAGGAATTTTCTAATTTTTAATATATTATGTTTTATTCTTTGCATAAACATGTCTGTTATATATTATCTTTTTTTACATTAAAAGTTGAAGTTTGGAATGTTAGTTTAACTAGATATTGCTTCTTTAAGACGCATTTCATTTTTTTGATTTCAGAATATTTTCTTGTAACTTTTCTGTTTTCTTTCCTTTTTTAATAGGTAAAACATACTGACAACTCATTAATTGCACTCAACTTTACCTGGGTAGAATACACTGCATATCAAAAGACTTTTGACACCTTACAAATATTGATTTTTTAAATCTCATTAGAATAAGTTACAATAGTGCTGAAGATCGTGACGTAGTGCAGCACCATAACGGTCATATTTTGAATTTGAGATTTTTTCACTAACTAACAATGAGAAGTGTGATAGTAGGGCTATTCCTAAAACTAAGGGCAACATATAAGAAAGGGACATTAAAAAAACCATGTGTTTCAAATTTAATAAAAATCAACATTTGAAAACGATCGTGTTACATCTTATTTTCTTTATGAAGATTTTCTTAATCCATTTTACATGTATATGTTTTGGAAAATTGAAACTGAGAATTATTAATTGCGGTTGTAGCATTTAAATGTGAAACCAATACACAGTGCAGTTTTCAAAATATAACTTATCTATTAATAATTCATTCTGATGTGAAAGACTGGTACTTGATCCCATTAGTAAAGTGATTTAACGGTTTATATTATTGTCATATCAATTCAATATTCATTATCATAACTTCAGTTGAAACGTGATCACATAAAAATAATGGTGATATTGATTTTAAACATCTCACCATTCAATCGCAATATTCTTTCCAAGAATTAGTTTCGTTACAAATCGAATGACACATTTATAAAAATGCGAACCGGAAATAACACGAATTATTGCTTGAATACTAGTAATTTATATTCTTTCTTTTCTTATGCAATGAAAAATGTGTTATTCTTTACGATTAAACTGTAAACAATATTGAAAACGTAAAGACGATCAAATCCTTTTGGAGACATAACAAAATCTGTGGTCAACTGTGCACAAAATTGAAAGGATGTGGACAGATGAAAACGGCTGATCTAGTAATATGTGCAGCTTTTGAATTTACCTAAACTCTTAATTGAGAATAAAGGATGACATATTATATATTAAAGCAACTAGAAACTTAACCGACGAAAGCGATTGCCCGTTTCGCTCTTCTGATTGTAAGCAAAATTTTAATATTTCCAATATTGTAGTTCGTGCCGTTTTAACGCACCATTGCATTAAATACTTCCGGCCTTTTAGAATTAACTTGATGAACTGAATTACCTGACTGCAAATCGTTAATATGAGAGATACGATAAGGTAATACATGTACAAATATTTTGAGTATTTTGTCTACTCATTGTTGATAAGGTTGTTCGATCAAACATTACATTAAATCAGTGAACTGAATTTCATTTGACCTATCAATATACACTGGAATGTTCCAATGACACACAGGACGATAAATAAAAGCCTTAAAGTTACATCAAAACACTTGAAAGCAAATAAATCTCTAAAATTCTTTAACAAAATTCGCCGAAGGCTCAATATTAGTGAGAGTAGCGTCCCTTTAGTCTATAAATAGATTGATAAAGTGTCTGCCACTTTGGATTGACAGCTCTGTTGTAATCTATTGCATCCCATCCGTCAACCCGCATCACGATATCATCAATTTCATGTTGAATTGGGTGAACAAAACGTCCAGCCTTATATAAGATGGGTTCTACTTGATGTCATCGTCATACTTGCAATTGACACGATTATAAACTTGTTCAGATTTGCAGCTTATCTACATTGCTAAATATTTTCAATATCATTTTCAGTTGGATATTTGCAGACCCGTAATATTTTTCATTAAAAGGTATATATAAACAGTTATGAATTCGTCACGATTTACTTTTAGGCATTTATTTACACACGGTTGTGATCGAGGTTGAATTAAGAAATTTCTATTCATTTCAAATTTTAGATTAAAGATTGATAAAGAGTAAAAAAAAATGTCTGCGTTTCTGCTACCTATGATATACACGTCCTCGTTTCTTCTATCTATGATATACACGTACTCGTTTCTTCTATCTATGATATACACGTACTCGTTTCTTCTATCTATGATATACACGTACTCGTTTCTCCTATCTATGATATACACGTACACGTTTCTTCTATCTATGATATACACGTACTCGTTCTTCTATCTATGATATACACGTACTCGTTTCTTCTATCTATGATATACACGTACTTGTTTCTTCTATCTATGATATACACGTACTCGTTTCTGCTACCTATGATAATATTCATGGAAATGTAGTTAGTGTATCATATTTCCCTTGTCTTAAATTTTCAATCTTTCACACATAACATTGCAATATCATATCTATATATATGGGCATTGGAGTTTATTGTTTTCATCTACAAAGGCATCTTGCACGTTTTCTAGACGAAATAATGTGATCTTGCTAGGCGGAAAACAATTGTTACCAATAAGTTGACAATCTTTTAAAATCAATTAAACGAGTTCTTTAACGATCCCAACACCCTCTATGTGAATCGAGTTCCCTTAATAAAATGATAAAAAGGTGTTCACTCTAAAATGGCCGGCTGCAGTGTTCGCTTGATAGGAGATAATTTCCTCTACGAATATGAATAATCGGGTTGAGTAATGAGATGTTTGACCGTTTTATGATAATATATGTTGCAAAGACTATTCTTTGGAATAAATTTCAAGAAAATGTGTTTTGTTAAAACGCGCTACAGTCCCTTTAAATGATGTACCGTCATTTCGTGATTTGCTAACAAGGCGGTAAGCTATAGGAAATCTTATAATGCAAATGCATGGAAACCGTGACGAACCCTTTTTCATTTTTTACAAAAATCTTCATTCGAATTTAATTTGGCTATATAAATTAAAGAGGCAGCCTTTTTACGCTCGTTCCTGTTAACATGACGTTTTAATACTTATGTGCGTTTAGCAACCAATTGCAATGCCAATAAATCAAAATATGAAAATATGAATTAATTTCTTGTCATCTTCCTTTTTTTTTTTGGGGGGGGGGGTGGGGGGGGGGGGGGGGGGGGGGTTGAACATTCGCTGTTCAGCTGACCTCAATTTCAACGTAAGAAGTTAAAAAACAGCGTATTTTCACAATTATATTCTTTAACAGAATTTTATGTTGATGTCTATGCTAAAGAAATGACCGATTAAGGTTTGAAATTGGCGTATGTTAAACGGCCTCTGATACAATGAAATAATAATATCAATACAAGTTCAACTCGATCTTGAAATTTACTGGAAATGGACTAAGGTTAATGTATTAAGTGCGGTTTCCGTTAGAGATTAAATTTCAGCAATTTTAATGACAGTGCATACGAAATAAGAGCCGATGTTCAAATTGGGTTGTTTTAGTGTTCTGGTGATAATAAATGTCTAAAATTCTTGACGAAAGTGTGTAATTTTTTACCCATGCGGAAACCCAAAAACGCCTGTCTCGCATGATGACCATAAAACATTCCTTAAATTGATATGGATGGAGAGTCAAGCATGATTCAGGATTTTTTTAAAATTTCATTTATGAGTCATTCACTTGCATGAAATCTCAAATTTTGCATCTAATGATGATAAACTATCGTAGTGAAATTACGTTTGGCCATATAATTATTCTTGCCTCTTAGAAATATCCTAAAATCCCTTTTATTCACTCAAAACAGTCAAACACCTGAAAAACTAATTTTTTAATACATATAATGACATTTAATGACAATAAACTATCCGATTTAAAAAAAGATCTAATTAAATAGATATTTCTTAACAGGACCTTAAAAAATCCCTTTTTGAGCCCTTTTGGAATCTTGATTTTTGCATTAAATGAAACTAGGACCTTCCGGTATAAAATTTTGTCAACTAAAATTTTCAACATAAATTTCAAAACCTACGTAAATCCCTCAAATACCCAAATGCATGAAAATCTAAGATTTTGCATTTAATGAAAGTAGACCATTCGATGTCAAACCTTTTTACCCAAATTTTCAACATAAATCTCAAAACCTGCATAAATCCCTCAAATACACAAATGAATGGACATCTTATTTTATGCATTTAGTGAAACTAGACTATCCGATGTCGAAATAATCTTACCTGCTAGAAACAGCCATATCAAAATCGTTCTATCCATGATGAGAGTCTAGAACTTTAGATGCCCCAAGCTCTCTTGTTTCTAAAACTTGGTTTAGCCCCTTTTGGTTGCCTTCCTGGCAAGCTTAAGTAAGCTGTTTTGGCTTCTTGGCCACGCCCCTTTTTCGTGACGATATCAACAATAGTCGGACATGTACAACACGGATGTCACTCAAAGGTCCGACCTGTCACTCAAACTGTCAGGACGATATATACTAGCCATGTACAGCCTTTAAAGTCCCACCATGGTTACATAATGCACACAGGTCAGTACGATATTATGTACAGCATAAACCCCTTGTTACTGAGTTCATAAATAATATCAAATTATACTTTGGTGCCATTGGTCGATGTGACGTCATGAGAGGGACTAGTTTTTTAAATAGAATTTTGGAGAAAAAATCTGTTAAATGTAGTTAATTTTCTTTGACCTTTTTCATGATAAGCCATTTATTACTGACATGTCGAAGTCAAATAAGGGCATGCATCTTTGGATGACCTTTTCTTTGATTGGCTATTTCCTTAAGAAGCCAAATATAGACAAGTATTTGGGGATAACAGCTTTTTTATTCCTGTTGAAAGTCAAATAAGGACACTATTTATGGATAACTTCTTTATTCCTTCTGGAAGCTGAATAACGATTTGTTGGAAACAATTTCTTCATGTCATTTGGCAGGCAAAAAAGTACAGGCATTGAAGTATAACAGCCCCATATTTTTGGACGATAACTCCTTTTATTCAGATGCTTCAAATGTTTGAAACTGTATTAAACTTGGTATATATATAATCCATTTCTGCCTGTACCTGTTTGTTTGTAAACGACTGAAGAACCAATACCCAATGTCGTGCTTTCGGAATAAAAAGTCTGTTGTCCACAAATACTTGTTTTAGGCAAAAATAAGTTTATAAAATTGAGGATGTTGTATACTCAACCTAAAAATTAAGGACCACCCAATTACTCAATATTCAACTTCTTTTGCACACCGTCAATATCTAAGCATCATACGTGTAAACATAAACTACATGAACTGTAGAGTTTCTCACCATTTTACAGTATATTTTGTGGAAGGGTTTTGATATTTGATGTTGTGTAATTGCGCGTTTTTTCAACGTGAACTTTTACTAGCTTTGAAGCTTTATGGTATGAAAAAATTACGTAAAAACTTTCTTTCCGATATAAATTACTTAAGTCAAATTTAGGTCTTTTTCTTTTTTCTTGCGAAACTGATAGAGACTCCGATTGGTTGCAATCAATTTAGCTAGAAAATCAACGTCGTTGATTCTAAATATTTAGTTACAAGAGGGCTTTGTTACTTTGTCTACGTCATGACCAGTTCATGTGAGAAGAAAAATGCCAGACGAAATCTGATTGTATGGAAAATAGATAGTTAATAGTTGTTGTAATGTTCCTCTTGTAAAGAAAGTGTTTTAGAATTACAACCGAGAACAAGACCTTACGTAGTAAGCTATGAATAAAAAAACCTTGTAGCGAGTAAGTACCGCCCATGGTTCGACAGTTGCAGCCGATGCTCGCAGGTTTCACCGCAATACATAGCCACAATGTTGTTGCGAGATTTTCCCCCGCAATTAAACTAGTAGCTGTGATATAAGTGTAATACTCTTGAAAGCAACGTTAAACCCCAAATCACCTCACCTCACCTCAACTATTATTTTATGTTTGTTTAATAGTTATGATTTTACCATCAGGAAAAAGATGCGTTTTGCTTTATTTACCTATAAAGTAAAAAAGACAAATTTGGTAAGACTTTTGGTTAAACGTAAATTTGACAACCTTTTAGCAAATACATCAAGGGACAAATTATACTGTAGAAATTGTTAGCGATATCTAGTTTCATGTTAAAGTTGATAGTTACGTCATCATTTAAAGTTTTGCAAATATATTTGTGTGGAGTGTGTTACGGATACAAAAACCACATTAATGCTGTTGAAAGCTTATTTATATATATTTATATTTGTTTTGACTAAAGCATATGTGCAGATATGATTAATGATACAGTTTTAAAGACGTTTTGTTGACCGATATATAAAATGAGGGGGGTGGGGGGAGGGGGGAGGGGGGAGGGGGAGTGGAGGATCATAAAGAGAACACACCAACAGAAAATCACATTTGGAGGTAACTTCAGGACATGTTTATAGTACTGTATCATGTTGTACTATATTATTCTACAAAGTTGTAATTTAGATATGAAGAAGAGCACTTATTTGTATCAAATCCAAAATCCTTCTGCATTTTGTAACCACGTTGACAATCTCCAGTCGATTATTTATTTATTATTTCCTCGACTATATGCTTTTATTCATATATAGAAAATCCCCATCATTTAAAATATTTACAGAATTAATCACATTCATTAAAAACAATTTACTCTTGGAGCGAAGATCAAACTACCAATTTCTTAATTTGTTATGTCTGCCATACGTCATTAATCCTGAACCGTCGTAGATTTCAAGAATTTGATTGACATCTTTCGCTTAATTGCATCATGATATGTTGATATATTGTGTCTTTGTGTGTTACCAGTATTCTAATGGGCCCGTGTGTTGTAATTTGTTCAAGCAAATGAAGATTTAAGACGCTGAGAGTCGATGTATTAGTGACACGTTCTTCATCCCACCCTGTTTGAAATGGGTCCGTATTACGTAATGTGTTTAACCAAATGAAAGATTTAAGACGCTGAGAGTCGATGTATTAGTGACACGTTCTTTATATCTACCCCTTTGAAACGGGTCCGTATTTCGTAACGCGTTCAATGAAATGAAAGATTTAAGTCATGCATTATCGTGTCATTGTATTCTCTTCTGTCACCGATATGTTGGTCCATCTTTCGTAATTTGTACAAGAAAATGAAAGATAAAAGGCACCCAGTGTCTAGATATTATATTCTCTTCAGTCATCATTGGGATTATGTAGCCAAGTTTCGTAATTTATACGGGCAAATATAGATATCTATGGATTACGGTGTTGGCATTTTGATTAATGACGGTTTGATACCCTTCTATTCCATGTCTAAAATGTTTGTTTTACTTAGTTTAATTTATGTTTAATGTCGCATTTTTCAATATGAATCAATTAATTTCAGTGGTGTCCTATCTACCAACCGTGGTGTTTTCTCATGTATTTATCGTTTGTGACGTCACTAACAAATACGTGTTAGGTCACCTAAGCTAGCAATTTGCCATGGAAAATTAACCATTTGAATATATGGCATAAAATTGTACAAACCTGTTTTCAAAAAATTGGTGTGGAGATAAAAAGTTTATCTATTTCTTTATTAAATTTTTTAAAAACCAAATAAGCCTTATAAAACGCAATTATTCTACTCTATTACTTGTCATGGTGAAACTTAATGTTAAAAAGTAACTACTCTACATTAAAGCTACAGTGATGAACTGATACAGGTTATATGATCTAGACGATTGGCTGATACAGGTTATATGATCTTGAGGAGGGACTGTTACAGGTTATATGATCTTGACGATGGACTGTTCCAGGTTATATGATCTTGACGATGGACTGTTACAGGTTATATGATCTAGACGATGGACTGAAAAAGGTTATATGATCTTGACGATGGACTGTTACAGGTTATATGATCTTGACGATGGACTGATACAGATTATATTATCTTTACTATAGATTGATACAAGTTATATGATCTTGACGATGGACTTATACAGGTTATATGATCTAGACGATGGACTGATACAGGTTATATGATCTTGACGATGGACTGTTACAGGTTATAAGATCTTGACGATGGACTGATACAGATTATATTATCTTTACTATAGATTGATACAGGTTATATGATCTTGACGATGGACTTATACAGGTTATATGATCTAGACGATGGACTGATACAGGTTATATGATCTAGACGATGGACTGTTACAGGTTATATGATCTTGACGATGGACTGATACAGGTTATATTATCTAGACGATGGACTGATACAGGTTATATTATCTTTACTATAGATTGATACAAGTTATATGATCTTGACGATGGACTTATACAGGTTATATGATCTAGACGATGGACTGATACAGGTTATATGATCTTGACGATGGACTGTTACAGGTTATATGATCTTGACGATGGACTGATACAGATTATATTATCTTTACTATAGATTGATACAGGTTATATGATCTTGACGATGGACTTATACAGGTTATATGATCTAGACGATGGACTGATACAGGTTATATGATCTAGACGATGGACTGTTACAGGTTATATGATCTTGACGATGGACTGATACAGGTTATATTATCTAGACGATGGACTGATACAGGTTATATTATCTTTACTATAGATTCATACAAGTTATATGATCTAGACGATGGACTGATACAGGTTATATTATCTTTACTATAGATTCATACAAGTTATATGATCTAGACGATGGACTGATACAGGTTATATGATCTAGACGATGGGCTGTTACAGGTTATATGATCTTGACGATGGACTGATCCAAGTTATATGATCTTGACGATGGGCTGATACAGGTTATATGATCTTGACGTTTTTAAACCGGAAAATAATCACCTTCGCGTTGCATTTTAAAGCCATGCGCAAAAAAAAAAAATGATAAAGTTGGTAATTTCTGTATGCATTTCCTTGAAAATTTACAACTGCTATGGATGCATGCTTTAATGGACACTCATTTGCCAAAGTTGTAAGATATATCAACAACGGTCGAAGAATTATTTCAAGTTTCAAACACATGTCAATGAAACCACACACTTACACATTTATCTTTTATCTATATACATGTATATATTAACGTTGTTACCAATGGAAAAACTGTTGATCACTACAGCTGCATATCAAAAGTTCACTTATTACTTATCTTAGTGCAAATATCATGTAGTTTAGCTTTGATTTGAACGTCAATAAAATACTTTCAGCAGAACTGACAAAGGACCTCCCATTGTCAATGTGTAAAATAGCGATTCTTTCACTTATTGTTGGACTGTCTTGTCTCTCGTGCACAAATTTGAATTTTGGCATGATTTACTAGCCAGAAGGGGTTAAATTTTTTTCCGATTTCCTTAAATTTCGATTAAAATATTCCATTTTGACTTTCTGAGAAAAAAATCAACATCATATTGACTTCATACAAACAAAGAAACGTGACTTGTGTTTAAAGCTGTTGCTCACTTTTAAAGGATTATATAGAGAAAAATAAAAAATACTGTTTTCAAATTTTGACCCCTGGTCACTTCAGTGACCTGCCAAAATCTATTATGGTTAACTGTTGGGTATGGCATACGATTGCGTTACGGTGCAATGGATCTTCACTTCTGTATTGAAAATTCAAAGTTGTCCATTTCTTTTTCGCAATGCTACGATGCATCAAGCACACGCCAAATTACATGATATTTGCACTAGGCTAGGCAGGTATGTGAACAAACTTTTGGTATGCATCCGTTATGTTTCCGTCTCGTTGTTCATGTGACGTAAAGAGGACTTAAAGGAGAGCGGTCAAGGGAGATGACCAGCAAACCGAGGGCGATACATCAGGTAGACACTGACAGGACAAGATAGGAACACCTGTTTAATAGCAATACAACACCTGTGATTTAACCTAGGAAGTCCGTGTCAGTGACACTCGACACATCCCCAGGTTGTCCCTCTGTTAAAGGGACTGTTGTTGGGGTCAAATATGTCAAACTTCTTAAGTGGTGTGTCTCGAGCAGTCGTGGTTGCTTCTAAAAATAGTATATCAATTACTGCCAGTCTGGTGACAATAAACAGGTTAGTTATGATTTCTGATCGAAAACCGGACAAATGTGCGCACCAGCGACGAACACGTATTTAAAGAACCACTAAGCATAAGAATAAAAAAATAAATGTTACACTATTATTTTGAAATACGTTTGTACGGTATGTAAAGACGGCATTTCAATTTCTTTTAGTATTTCAGTTCTATTCTCCAGAAAGATTGCAATATCTTCCTCAAGTTGATAATCAAACACCAAGTAAATATTTATCAAAAAAATTATTAACTTCCCCTGTAAAGGAATCTTTATCGAATCTAAGTAAATATATATATTCTGCATATAAAAAGAGAAGAATTTGGTAAACTCTTCGTGATGTTTCAATATATGACCGTTGTATATCGTTCTCTCCCAACAGAGGTAGCTCCGTCATAAATGCCAATACAACCTCTGGTTAATTACGAAGGTTTCTCGGGCTTCAGGCAGTTCCCCTAACCGGCGCAATATTGCAACATAAACTACCTGGCATTATTTCAGCCAATGAAAACACCGAATGCATGAACAACATAGTTGTTGTCACGTAGGCCTAAGCAATAATGCAGTCGAGAAATGAGGCGTATATGTTCTGTAAAGACGTAAGATTCTAATTGCAAGGTACGAGGATGATTGTATATATGCTATCTGTTTATGTTGATGTGGCCCTCATACATAATAAAGATTGAATGACTGATTGACACTCCAGAGATAAGATGTAACCTTAGAAAGTTTATTGTATTTAGGTTTTCCTTTTACCCACATACAAATGTTATGAAATATACTCTTTGTCACTAAACTTTTCGTCTACACCTATATTACTCCAAGGTTGCTTTTTGATAATATACATGTAAGAAGTGCAAGGATTTTTCAAAAGTTGGGCTGTTGATGATCATTATGTGGTCAAATTATACATGCCACCTTACTTTAAAGGTGAGGTGAGGTGATATGAGTATTTCACTTATAGCTGATAGTAGTTATTGCAGGGAGAAAGCCCGCAACACCACTGTGGCTATGCATTGCAATGAAACCTGCATCATTGTAAACAGTTGTAAAAATTGTGTACTATTTGAAAAAAGAAAAATATTTTAGCAATTTAGAGAAAAAGATGGACGATTAGGGAGAATATCTGAACTTAATTCAAGGTGGATGGTATTTTTGCTCGTATCAAAGCCATGTAAAAATTATGAAACAGTGACAACCACAGGACAAAAAGTAGTGGAATCCGTTTACCAGATTCCTTCCGGATCCCTCCGGATCCCTACAAATTTGGTATACTGGGATCCGGTGACGGATACCTAAACGGATCCCGGATCCGGCCGGATTCCACCGGAGACCTTAACGGATTCCGAATAGTTGAGATTACAGGTATCGGGTGCCGGATACTCGACGGATCTCTTCTTCTTGCTAGAATAGACAAAAATTTAACTATGAACATACTTTTTGTCACTTTAAACAGTGACAACCTTCGGTCTTCCGCCAATTTATTGACGTCCTACAGTATACGTAGAGTTGCAATAGAGTACAATTATTTTTGGCATTTTTGTAATGATCAGATGATTCAAATTAGAGACCAGAGTAATTTTCTCGGTTAAAATTGTTTATTATATTTCGAATGGTGAAATATGCCATTTAGCGGTGAAAATAAACCCCGTATTTTCACTCATCTGAGTGAAATAATAAATGGTATTCTACTCAGAGAAATGATGCAAAAATCCTATGACGTCGTCTGTGACGTCATGGAACAATTGAATTACGTCATGCAACGGCCGCGCTAGCGAAGCGTTTTAGCTTCTTCTCCATTCATAAAGTTAGGGTCATTTACGGGGTTTTGGGAAACAAAATAAATAGAACATTTCACATTTCTCGTCGAATACCATGAATATCTCATCTCGTGAAGTAGAAAATCATATATTTACACTCGTGGCTACGCCACTCGTGAAAACATAAATTTCTACTTCACTCGATGAGATATCCATGGTATTCGACGAGAAATGTGAAATATCCTCTATATATCTTGATGAAATGATAACGATAAACGTCTAATAATATCTTTATTTCAACACTCATGCGTTCAATTGTGACTGCTTGTCTGTATTTGAGGATAGCAGTCTAAAAACTGTTCAAATCGTCCAATCAAAACTATTCGATAATAAAAACTGAAAATTCTACCATGAAAGTGCTGGATACTCGATTCTGATTGGCTGTTTTCTCCGATTCAATTCACGATTGAAGTCGCTTTGTATACCCGAAATCTGTTTTTAATGTATTAACATGTATGAATCACATTCAAAGCATGTGTCAATTTTGTAACCAAGAAATATAGAGAATTCGAGGTTATCTCCCATGTTATGAATAAACAAAGTAGTAAAAGTAAAAAGAAAAGCCCAAATTTATCCGATATAACACTTTAATGAAGCGCAAATTCAACGGAACTTGATAGACATGTAGCCCTCTATCGTCATGTAAATCTGAAATATACAAGGATAAAATATCAAAATTATTTTAATCATCAATTTAAATTTCTAAAGTCTTTTCTTTACTCAAACTAAGGGACAATAGTAATTTTCAACTGTGATAGAAGTATTTCCTTTTATTATTCATATTTACAAAAAACTTTGTCACACGAATTTTTAAAAATTCGACCAAGATAATCAAAATTTAAGATGATTTCCGTCCTTTTTTTATCAAAAGATTAAAAAACATTGTCACAATGTTGTATCATGCATTTTCTTGTCATATTATTGACTTACCTTATTTGGCAATCACGTGATGAGGGAAGTAAGGGGAGATAACCTCTGGAGCGTAGTAGTGAGCAAGGGAGTTATACGGAAAGTACCTCACAAGCTGTTGGACCGGGAAATACGGCATCAGTTTTGGCAGGGGGATGCATTTTGCGAGGGTACGAAGCGGAAAATAGTGGATCAGTTTTGGGAGAGGGAAGTAGCGAACCAGAGTCGGCAGTGGATAAATGGTGACTAGCCTCGATAGGGGCGTGTGAAACAGGAAGGGTGGCACTGGAATAATAAAACACAGAATCTCAAATTCAGACATATACAACAACGGAATAAAACATGAACTGATAGATGCCTTTAATCAACAAACGCTTGCGTCAACTTGCATACACGCATAAACGGTTAAATGCATTTATGTATTATACGCATATTTATGTATTGTTATTTATTCGTAATGCATTCATTAATCCAAATATCTTCCCACGCATGGCCTATTCTTACGCCAGACCCAATGACTTGCTAAGATAGGCCTTGCCGCATTTCCCGTACTTCTCTTCTGCGAGGGTTTGCGATAGTCCAATGACTGCACTCAAAACACGAATTTTGACTGGTTGGCAGCAAGGTTTAATTTAGCCAGTGAGATAGACTGGTGCAATTTAAAGCCTTGCGGGGGAGGATGTCACCCAAAAGTCGTATGCATACAAGGAGTTCGTACAAGTACGGGTACTTAGTCGTGTACACTTGCATGGTTATAACGCCTGACCGTACAGAAAACGATAGACCTCAAAATACACGTCCAGTTATGCGTCTAAAAAAGATACACTCAAACTATCATTTTTATTCGTAAAATTTGCATTTTACTTTTTTATAACATTCTGAAGGTTTGCTTTTATAAATAAATAACCAGAAAAATTTCAATCCCTGATTAATCTCAGCTGATGGCTCTCAATTTTAACTCTAATCAAACGCTTTGAAAAATATAACATTAATCGACTTTTATCATGGTAACAGGTCCCCTTAACATATATCAAGACTAATCCTCTAATAACTTAAATAAAGAAAAGGTTAAAGACCGAACCTGGGCCTAGATTTTCAAAGCTTTCTTAGTGCTAAGATAGTTGTAAGCCAATGTTAATGAATGGTACTTACGACTATCTTAGTGCTAAGAGAGCTTTGAAAATCTAGGCCCTTAGTCCTAATGTAGAAAATAAATCGAAAAAGATGGTCCATTTTGCAACAAGATAGTAAGCTAAATATGTTTCATTGAAATGATTAAAAAAGGGCGTCCGGATATCCTCCGTGAAAGATTTGATTTTATATGATGTATCGTCCATTAAAAGGGCACTCTGATTAAAATCGACCGTGTTCCGAGGAATAAAAATTTTAAATATTGACTTGAGTTAGATAAGCAGTTGCGGATCCACTTTAAGGATTTGATTTTTGTATCGCCCAATAATAGGGTAAATTAAAGGATTCCCCCTTATTATTCCAATAAGTGATCGTCCTTTTTAAAAATTCTAAAATCCTCAAATGTTTGATATTCTCTTACGAAATTGTATACACTTACCCATTCCGCCAAAATGACCATGAAATGAAAGGCTTTGAACATCTGAAATAGAAAAGGACTAAATGTAATATTACATATATTCATATAATATAATATAATATAATATAATATAATATAATATAATATAATATAATATAATATAATATAATATAATATAATATAATATAATATAATATAATATGAAATATTTATTATCAATTAGGTGTTATTACTGATGTATTTGTGTTTGAAAGTTGAATTTATTGATATAAGCTGTTAGTAGAAGTTGATATATTATATATCGGATATCTGATACTAATGGTAAAAAGTGCAGCCAGAGGGAGAATGATGTATATTTTATCAATTTTATCACGAATTTTATGTTTGTATAGAAAAACCCCACTGCGATTCCTTTAACTAAAAATAAGGGAATAAATATCAAAGTCTCAATCAAATTTTTAAAGCTTGCCGCTGAGAGTCACTGAGTACAGCGCCCTTTTTCTGGGATAATTTGCTACCTTCATAAGATTTCTGAAGGACTCACAAGGTTTCGAGAAGTGGGATAGAAGCTTGGCACAGAAAAGTTGGGGATATGCTGCAAGGTTTGAATAAGGCAGTGATTGAAACTGGCGTGATTTATATCTTGCAGAGGAAGTTGGCGATGTAAAAGGACCACAGTCAAAGCAATGATACACAAATGCACGAGAAAACAATCCTTTCAGGGGAGAAAGTTGATTCGCAAGGGGGTTGCGGGGGAAACTATTTTCATGAACAAAAAATGAAGTAATGAAAACAGAGGATGCGTGGCCTTTCTAGCTCGCACACTTTTATATAATACGAAATGTCTTAGCTTCCCAGAGCCAGAAAATTGGAAATCGGTGCTAAAGGCCAGTTAAGAAAGGGCAAAGTTACACTCATATTGCAAGCCACTACATAAAACAGTATTTCTATCGATTTAACCAATAACATTCTTAATATTTTGTTCCCAATTACGAAAAAATGATGTCAGAAATCGTACCTGCACAAATCACAGCAAGAAGCAGGATGGTAAACAGAGCTAGTTTTGCCATCTCGACCAGCCCTCTCCTTTCACTGCAAAAACTCGGATTGGAAAACACTACAAAACGTCTCCTTTTATAGATATCAACCAACAGGTACATGTGTTCAATATGCTGGTTTTCCTGACAATTATGTCATTCATTGAATATAAAATCAGTGCTATGTGGTAGCCCCGGGAAAAACCTTTATGAAATATCCTGTTTGGAGAGATCTGTTCCTTGTCCATTTCCTACAAGATGTCATTTGTTCTCTTTGTGGATACAAAGTTAAATCGTGACATATGTTGTGTATGTCTTTCCTTGTTGTATTGGCCCGTTTCATCCTTACTAAACTCATAGAGCATGAGTGTTCAATGGAAGAGGAGGGGGTGAGGGGGTTGGTGAGTGGATTAGGTTCTTTCGGGCTTAGGGTCAGCTGTGACATCAACAGACCCTAACGACGACGTCGATGAGGAACGAGGAAGGAGATGTCATTGACTTGAGAGACGCCACCATTGTTTTTTGTATTTTTTATATATTTTTTATGTAATTAATTACTTTTCTGGTACAAAAAAATGCACATGGACATTACAATTACATATATGACACAAATCGTATACAAGAACAACAGTATACACATTTGGCAGAAATTGATAACATCATGCATTAAAATATTCATATTATTATTAATGTGTAGGGTTACAAAATGACCGAGACGGAATACATGTACACGTCAGTTTACACGCCAGGGTGGCCCACATTCACAACAAAGTTGATCCGGACTCAAATGGTGAACTCTAAAAACTACACGATGATAAGACTGAACATTCCGAGCGAGTCTTTTTGTCCAAGCGAATATTTCTGCAGCAGTGGTCTAACGCGATATGAGTTCGACTAAAATTTAGTCTATGAAAATGTTACTGTTCCATCATCACAGTTATATTACTTTCATCGGTCTCATATGGATTCATTCAAATCTAGACTTGCTGAATGAGGACCTAGACTGTATTAAAGGCTGCTGTTTATATACAGTCATTCAGCAGGGCTTTATATGAGCGTTCACGTTCAAGACCTTTCTCCCCAAGTAGTAGCGCTCTGTCTTAATACGAGGTTTCCTGGGCTTCAGGCATTTTCCCCTACCGGCACAATATAGCAACTTAAACTACCTGGCTATATTTCAGGCAATGAAAACAACGAATGCATGAATAACATATTTGTTGTCACGCAGGCCTATGCAATGAAACAGTCGTTAAATGAGGCACAAGTGTTCTATAAAAACGACTCAAAATGCAAAGAGCATATTCGAAAAAAGTTTAGCTTTTTGAAAGCTTACGTAAAATAACTTAGGCGATTTGAATGATAACTTTTGAAACGGTGTCGTTGATTGCACAACTATCTTTGATTGCATTGAGATGTTAGAAACAATAACTACTTCTTGATGAAATACCAACACTATTGAAGTTTGCCATTTTTGATTCAGCAACACACCCTGTGACCCTGTGTTACATCTAACAAGGAGTAATTGGTTGTTAGAAGAAAATAGAAGCGGTCATAACATCACAAGGGAAGTGTAAATGTTTTTAACGTGAAGTTGAAATCACACAGCATTCAGCATTATATCCACAAAACTAGATTTGTTATATATTAAATACTAGTACTCACGTAGAAATAAAATGGTAATTGACATTTTTTCCTATCACTGGTTCATTAAGATGTCTTCTTGATTTGCCACTGCGAAAAGATCAAAGGGATATAAGCTGCCAATTGGATAACATAAATAACTTTAATTATTTTTTTGCTTTCATACAATAACACGTTTCTAGTCTTCGTGTTTTTTACACGCATGTGTAAATGTAATTAAGGAATAGATTTCATTATGACTTTGTTCACTGGCTTTTTAACAGTTTGAAGAATGCAATCTAAACTGGTATAAACGCCGGAGCTTGACGGCATTTATATTACTGTTTAAAATGAACTTTCAAACCGCATAAGCCAACAAAAACATTATGAATGTATTTCTTATAAATTCAAATTTTGAAATATATTATATGTAGTTTGTAAATAAATGATAAAAATTCGATTATGCAAAATCAAATTACAGCAAAATAACTGATACGATTTCCAAATAAAAGACCCTAAGCTCTGCCAACATTTATGCCGCTTCACTAATGAGATTCGTACACAGAAGCGTACATAGTAAAAATTTGCAACGTATTTACATAGTTTTCAATAAACTTTTTCAATCAAACTTCAACTCAGTCATGATTATTAAGTTTATCTGAGCACTTACAAAAACATATTTGTTTAAAACAGCATTTGATGCAATCTCATTAAAATGAAATATAATGCTCCACTACAATCTGCGTAACGCAGTGCAGCAATGTTAGATTTTATTTTAATGAGATTGCATGTGATGATGATTTCCTAACTCCGCAACGATTCATTGATAAAGTTTAATTAGTAGTGTTTAGGAAAAAGAGAACAAATGTAGACCATTTTTGATAATGTGAAAATGAAAATCAGATAATCCCTACAAGTTCTCATCTTTTGATTGATTTAAATTCAATTACTTTATCCTTTTGAAACATATTTTGTTTCATGATACAACAGTGACGTCATGAACAATGGTTTTATGACGTCACAGACGACAAAATACGGTCACTCGCGCTGAAACAATCGTTGCTAGGCAAAAGTGATATGTGCACATGTGCTCATATTGAAAATATGTCACCGCTTATGATAAACCATATGGGTAATAAATATAGTTAGAAGACAGTTCTGGAGAATAACATTTTTCTTTGATGTGCTTTGAGAATCTGTTCCCAATCCTTTCGATTTACTGAAACTGATGTATCGCCCATAAATCAGTGCATTATTGATATTAATAGATATTTATCTCTTTCAGTTTTGGGAAATGTACACGAATGAATTAGTGTTAGATTTCCTACGACGAAGCCAAGGTCTTTCTCTGCATTGATTATTTAAATTAGTTTAATTTTTTGAGAAGCGACATCAAGTGAATGTCTGGTTTTCTTCGATTTAGATATGATATTATATACCATATCGGTTGTCTTTATCTTGAAAGCGTTGCCGAGTTTTGGACAACAAAGGACATTGTTGATTCGAAAATGCGTGAAATGGTGCCACGAGTCCGAGGATTGTTTTGTGAAGGGGTCGAGACAAAATCAACATCTTTCAGGCAGTTTTGGAGGGAGATGCTGTCAGCTGAGAAAACCATATGCAATCAAGAACATCCTCTGTTCGAATATTTCGAGAGCACTTGAAAATTTAAAATTAACGAATCAAGGTGACGTGTTTTATCTACCTACCTATCTATATCTGTCTACTATCTATCTATCTGACGTATCGTCCTACTATCTATATCTGTCTGTCTATCTATCTATCTATCTATCCATCTATATATATATATATATATATATATATATATATATATATATATATATATATATATATATATATGTATCACAATCTATCTATTTATCTGTCTATCTTCCTATCTATCTATCGACCTATCTACCTACCTTTCTATCTATCTATCTACCTACCTATTCATATCTGTTTATCTATCTATCTTTCTTTCTATCTATCTACCTATCTACATGTATATCTGTCTATCTATCTAAAAATCTATATCTATCTATATAGGTAAATATATATATATAATTATATCTATCTATCTATCTTTCTATCTATCTATCTATATAGCTATCTACCTATCCATCTATCTTTCTATATCTGTTTATTTATCATCTATCTATCTATCTATCTATCTTCCTATCTATATCTATCTACCTATCTATCTGTCTATTTATGCATCTATATATCTATCTATCTATCAACACTATAATTTATGTACTTGATTGTAACCCTTCTCATTTAAAATTTGTTTTTAAGTATAGCTATTTATAAGTTATCAACCTTAAATGCGGTGAAAAACTTTATTTTGATCCAGTTAAACATTATCACAGTTTTGTCACCTTCCAACCGTTCAGAATTAATCAAGACAACGTAACTAAACGCCGAGACAAGAAAAATACAATTTAAGGTCTATGTTTATCATTTGATTATTTCGATGTCACACGAGTTAAAAGGCCAGTAGGACGTTTATTAATGATTGATTTCTTCAAATTTCCCTGATAATGGTTAATTTAGGCCAAAAGTATAACCATCAGTGGATTGAAATGTCTCATTTCTCAACCCGATCAGCCGTAGAGGAAATAATCAAGCGATAACCACTGGCGGCCATTGTGTGATACTCTTCGTTGAGGTAGGGAAATTGGTTCGCATAGCTTAACCGATCGTGGTGATTGGTTTAAAAGCTGCGTCTTCATTTGTGAAACATTGTCTTGCAATTTGAAACATTTAATTTCGTTTTCGTGAGATCACCTTTTTTACGTAAAAAACCGTGCTACTGCGCCTTTTATACTCGCCTATCACGGAGTCCTTCATTTCGGCGATTCATCGCATTTGCTAAAGATTCTACTAAATTGCATTGCAATATCACAAGCAGAACGATTTCAAAGAGCTGGGAAGGGACACCTGTCCCAGCAAACAACAACGGATCAACAACCTTTCAAAACGCAACAACCATCACAGTCGCAGCAAACAACGAAGTTTCAACAACCGTCACAGTCGCAGCAAACAACGAAGTTTCAACAACCGTCACAGTCGCAGCAACCAAGAGAAAGTAACACACTTGCACAGTCGCAAAAGCCGTCACAGATGCAAAGCCAAGCGCAAGCACGACCTTCGAGAATAAGACAAGGGGACACAGAAAAGAAAGGCGGTGCTGAAAATACAGGTATGAAAAACGTTTATTGCTTTCCCGTCCCCAACTAATTCAATATTAAGTATTATCTGGAAACCAATAAAAAGGGTAGAAGTAAGTTCCATTTTCACAAAGAATGAGATGAATTTAAAAAAAAAACTTTTAAAAGTCGTGCAATCTCATTGAAGTCAGCTCGTACCTCGCTGCGTTTGAGGAGCAAGTTTCGAAATGATTTCAATGAGATTGGGAAGTCGTGTATCGAAATATCATGTCAGGGAAGTTTTTCAACAACCTTAATGTTTAAATGGGATCGACGGTACCTATGCTACTTACGTTATGCCTAAAGGTTTGTTCAACTATCTACGAATACCGGCATACACATAGACTAGCAGTCGCATACCAGTCGAATAACAGTCGCATAGCAATAGATTACCAGTCGGATACCAATCGGGTACTCATCGAATACCATTCGGATATAAGTCGAATACCAGTCGAATACCAGTCGGATACCAGTCGCATACCAATCGAATACTCATCGAATACCATTCGGATATAGGTCGAATACCAGTCGAATACCAGTCGGATACCAGTCGGATACCAGTCGCATACCCATCGAATACCAGTCGGATAACAGTCGGATACCAGTCGAATACCAGTCGAATACCTGTCGAAATGATAATTCATTTGAGCATGTAAAACCTTACAGTAAACCGTAATTGAAGCGTAATGAATTGACCAGTGGTCAGCCTTTTCGGAAAATTTGAAAATTGAAACCACTTCTGTGTATTTCCTCTTTGACCTTAAAATCTTAAAAGGTTCAGAATTATTATTCTCATAGAGATGGGGATTGCCCTTCGTCAATATCACATATTTTCAATTAGATATTCGAGTGGGTGAGTAAATCATGGTAAACTGTTATACACATTACGGACTTACCATTCTAAAAACACGGTGTCTAAGCACGAAAGAAAAAAGTCATAAACTAGTTTAATTTAACTCAAAACTTGAAACTTTGAAATGGGGCAGTATTGTGTGGCTTTTTGACTATTCAAGCAATCATTATTTCAATTAAAGACACTATAGCACTGTCTCGCGCTTAAATTGCCTATTTTATATACAATGAAGATGGTTGCAATATCCTTTTTTGTATGGACGTCTTTCTTTGCAAAAATACGTGTTATTCACCAAATATCGAGTTACTCAGAGATATAGAGGATATTAAACGACCTTCCATTTTATACTATTTTATTGAACGAGTTAATCATTAAGAATAAAACGAGCGAAAGCGAGTTTGATACCAAATCATTAACGAGTTTAATAAAAATAGTATTAAATTGAAGGAAGTTTAGTATTCTGTTTATTACTTGACCTAAGTAATCAAGCATGATTGCCGAAAGTGTACTGAACGAAACTTTTCCACGACTTTGCCGCCATTGTGACGGCGGTGCTATTATGGTGACGTCACAACCACACAATATCATGACGTCATACGTGCAGCGGTATTACACTAGTTAAATATCGCCGTATAAATATCACACTGCAGTATCTTACACGGGCGAGTAATAAAGAACGACATCGTCTGCTGTGCACGAGGGGGGTACATTATTTTGAAAGACTCTTTACTCTGAATAATGTTTTAAACTGATAAGAAGGATTTTTTTCAAGGTATGTCTGTAATTTTACTGATTGTATGAACATGGCTGTTGCATTAACCAAAACCGCTACCGTTTTCGGTCTTCAGAGTTTGGGGGGATATAATATTGCCGACGTAGTAGTTCATGCTGGTTTAATGCAACGTTTCATTGAATACCCCCGATGTTTTAGATTTTACCTTAAACCTGAATACTATCTTATTTTTCAAATGAATTATATGCCCATGGTAGCACTGATGTCAATTGATACAAAACCTTGTTGACAAATCTTTAAGGGTTTTTCATTTTTATTTTAATTATTTCAATTGGTTTTTTTGCAGAAATTCTCGTTGCGCAGAATGCCGAACTTCATATTATCACTTTCCCAGCAAAATCAATAAGACGTGTCATTTCCTTTGAGAGAACGAATCTTGTATGGTTCCTAATGGATTACAACTGCGGTTTTATGTACTGGATTTTTCCGTTAAAAAAAAGAAAGAACGTTTTTCAATTTACCAAGCTCTCTACGACAACAAACAAAGAATCTTATCGTTTTACAGGTGAGAAATCGAAAAAGCTATGTTACGGTAACAGTTACAAATGCCAATATCAGTTCATCAGACCGTTCTGTTATTTTGTCTACGATTCTAAAACCACTGACTCTACAGCTGCATGCCAAAAGTTTGTTCACTAACCTGCGTATCCTAGTGCAAATATAATATAATTTGGGAAGTCTTTGAGGCATCGCCGCATTGCGAAAAAGATCCGGATGATTGTTGAATTTTCAATACAGAAGTGAAGATCCACTAAACCTTAACGCAGTCGTATGCCACACTCAACAGTTAACCGTAATTGATTTGGGGGGTCCAAATTGCGAAAACAGTCAATTTAATTTTTCTCTACAATATCCTATTCCTTTGAGCAACAGTTTTAAACACATGTAATGTAGTTCGTTTGCAATAAGTCAATATGATTTTGTTGATTTTTTTTCTCAGAGAGTCGAAATGGAATATTTTAATCAAAATTTAAGGAAATCGGAATTTTTAAAATATAACTCTTTTTATCTATTTAATCATGCCAAAATTCGACTTTTTGCAAGAGAGACTAGACAATCCAACAATATGTTAAAGAATGGCTATTTTACATATTGACCATGGGAGGTCGTTTGTCAGTTCTGCTGAAGTTATTTTATAGACGTTCAACCAAAACCTAAATTACCTGATAGTTGTATTAAGTAGTAAGTGACGAAACTATTGATATGCAGCTGTAGTAGACGTTTTGACTAATTACGATTATGTTGTTTGAGTGGCATTCTAGAAGTTGTCGGTATAAGGACAACAAGAAATTTATGGATAATCAACTTCTTTATTATACTGGTAGCGACGTTTCGGTATAGATTCTTATACCGTTTTCAAGCAATTGGTGATATGGTAAGATACATCATTTATATACACAAGTTACATATGGATGAATAACAAGGTAACAATGATAACATGATGAGGTAACAATAACATGAAAGGTTACAGGAGGAAAGCATGATAAGATGTGTGGGATTACCTATTAATCAGAGGGGAGTTAATTGGGCTGAGGCGGATTAGGGAACAAAGAGGGAGGGGGTGATGAGTAATTACGATTATGTTTTATAGATGAATTGACCCGGTCGCCCCAAATGAGAACACAAAGGCCACGCCCAAAAACATATGTTCCTCTTGTTCTTCAGGAAATATATGCCTACAACGTTGAAATGCTAACAACGTACTTCTTGGTTAATGATTATATATTTTGTAACATTAAAGCACCTTTAAAGGGTCACAGAGGTCGAGTTCAAAAAACATATTTAATTTGATAGGTGACAAACACCATGTTATAAATTGTAATTCAGAAAAGTAAGTTTAACATGACAAACGCCATATTTCGGTTGAGACTCTTGAACTCTTACGTAATTATACAGAAATGATGTGAGGTTCGACCTGTTTTAAATTAGATTGGCTTCTCACTTGCCTTGACGAAGTGCACGGTTGGTACTTCCTTCCAAATTATCTTCATTACTTGGCATGGAAATGGTCGTAACCAAGCATGACATACATTTCTGTTGCATAAAAAGGTAGAGGTAAAGAGTCTGATTAAAATCGACCGTGTTCCGAGAAATAAAAGTTTCAAAATATCGACTCTACCAATTTAAGATTCGAACTCTTTCTGTCTAGGCTAACCTCTGCACAACGGTCTGAAGGCAGCCTCACTGCTCGCACGTATTGACACCAGTTTAGCGTAGACAAAACCTACTAATGAGCGAACCAATCACATCATTGCGTATAAAATAAGGATAGCGGCGATCAAGGTTAACGAATGGCAAATGGGAGTTACTTGCCCCTAGCTACTGATACCGAATGCTTTTGCCGCACGCATTGTGATTAGTTAGCTGAGTTTACGTAAGAACGTGCACTACAGTAGGCTGCGGTCAGACCGTTGTGGAGAGGATAGCCTAGACAGATAGAGTTCGAATCTCGGTAGAGTCAATATTTTGAAACTTTTATTCCTCGGAACACGGTCGATTTTAATCAGACTGATTAGGTAATTGGCATATGTCAATTGTACGTTTCTTCATTATATCCCTGGCTTTAA
This sequence comes from Phorcus lineatus, assembly GCA_921293015.1. Lineage (NCBI taxonomy): Eukaryota > Metazoa > Mollusca > Gastropoda > Trochida > Trochidae > Phorcus > Phorcus lineatus. The sequence continues at coordinate 10,741,868 of OV121093.1, read as the reverse complement.
TTTCTAATCTGACCAATCAGAACTCGAGTATTTGTCTTCAGAATTATAAAACTTACAATGTTATATAATCAAGTATCTCCGAATTGACCCGGTTACATGGCCTAGGTCTATTGGATTGGCTCGAGACGAAGTCGAAACTTAATTATATCTTTATTAATTAATCTAGATGTATCTCACTTGCACCATCGTAAAGAGTTCTTTGTCATCAAAATAAAAATTATTATTGGCATTGATAAACTTGTATGACTGATGAAAGTTTTGAGGCGATAGCATGGGTGTTGACCATTCGCATGTCTGCACATCTACAGAGTCATGTTGGCCCAGTTTTTATATTATTAGCCCAGTTGACGACTCATATGGTCTTGGCCGTAAAACATATATAATCTTCATACAGTCGATGATCAATTGATAATTTATTTTATTCAATAAGCATTTCCATATTTGCCCAGTCACAGGTCGGATATCCGATGTATTGGCACGAGACGATGTCAAGCCAGGAAGTTCTTGAAGCGATAATTTAGGTCTTTCTGTGTCTGCGCATGCCCACAGTCGTATTGGTCAAGTATGTCCCGCATTGGTCAAGTTTGTCATCGTAAAGGCTCACTTTTTGGTTCACAAAGGCTCACAAAAACTATTATATTATACTCTAGGTCGTAGAGGATTGTGAAACTGTCGTACATTGAATAGCATATGTTATTATCCTAACGTGTTGACTTTATTTGAAAAGGTCCTTCGTTTATTGGTTTGAACGTTGACACTTCAATGAAAGTTTTCTTCGTCCAAGTCAAAGATAACCAGAATTTGGTGAAATACACATTCAAAGATCCAAAGAAAATCAAAAGGAAGTCAGTGAGGAAAAGAAATGTATATGCTTTCCATCTTTATACCGACCACAGGTATGTAAAAAATATTCTCATTTATTAAGCAGAGACATTTTCCTTTATTGTTAGGTGAGAAATGACAAAGAACTAGTGAAAATATGCCGTCCTCACTCATCCTGCTAAATCACTGTATATTAATCCGCGCCAGCTCCTTCCTAATACCCTGATCTCTTTCAAGCCAAAAGCCTCGTATCGCTAGCTATCTAACCAGCCAATGAGACGACGCGCATTCAGCAACAGCGGCACAACCCGGACGGAATAATCTCTTGCGTTCAAGCTAGTAGCTTCAAGGTCCTTAATTGACGACGTTTCATTGGCTTAAAAAAATAACAGCATAGCCACGGATATCAAGCCGCCAGCCGTACGAAGGATTTAGCCCGAAAGAGATCAGGGTATTAGAAAGGAGCGAGAGCGGATTCATAAACGCTGATTTAGCAGTATGTTTCCTTTATTGTTAGGTAAGAAATTACACAGCACTAGCGAAAAATACAACTTTCTCGATCCAGTACACTCGATGAGACATTGGGTATTACATGTGTGCATGAGCATACTATGTTTACGTCATGTGTGCCATGAATCGCAACAATATTGATTTGGGGGCGGGATAGCACAGTGGTTAGCGCGTTCGGCTTGGGATCAAGAGATCCGTGGTTCGAATCCCGCCAGGGGCTCGGCAACTTTGTCTGCAGTAGAGAACTGTTCTTAACGCAGTTAGGTTTGGGTGCAATGCTACACTGAATTTCAGAGCAGTACCACCCATGGTTCGCTGGTTCCAGCCGATGCTCGCAGGTTTCACCGCAATGCATAGACACAATGGCGTTGCGGGCTTTCTCCCTGCAATAATACTAGCAGCCGCGATATAAGTGAAATACTCTTGAAAGCAGCGTTAAACCCCATATCACCTCACTTCATCTCACCTAAATATTAGTATTTGCCGAGCGAGGAATATTTTGGCACGTGTCTAAAGCATGATATGTCCACGAATATAATGTTCTGTTTATTACCGAAGTCGCAAAATCAAAGGAAATGAAATTACCCTCTCGCTAGGCTTAGACAACTGTGACGTCAAAATATTATTATGACGAGACATCACAATGGAAAATTTATATTTTGTCAAATGTCGTTGGTTGCAATATGTAAACCTAATAATGATTGCCCTCGTAGGTAATAAATCTTTAGAAACCCTCACCAAATTTACCTCTCGTGAAAAGAATGTTTTATTTCAATAGAGAACACTTTTCTTACCGGACATACGCAGACGCCATTTGTCATTGAAGCGAGCGGTGTTAGACTTGACGCCATATTTACGTTTACCGTGACTTTTGCCAGGTTGGCGGTTTTGGAAATTTTAGCCCTTTGGGTACAAATTGTTGATCTTATTTCGCACTAGGCCCCACGCTAACTTCGTATCTTGTGGTTAGTATTATTGTTCAGCGATCAATAAAATAATTAATAAATGGTGTAAACCTAATAATGATTGCCCTCGTAGGTAATAAATCTTAGTAAATTCTGAGCAGTTTATGCATTTTGCAGGTGCATTCTTGAGAATTGATACTAAAGATGTTTTGTATCGAGTCGGAGATTGAAAAATGCTTATGATTTCAAGGAGCAACTTCCTACCTTTAAAGTAGGAATATAAATAAATAACAATAAAGAAACATGCGTATTCAAAACAAGGAAAACTAATCGTAAATACGTTTAAAATCCTTTAACATTAACAGTGATCTTGATATCTTGTTCGCAACATTATCTGTATCAATATTTTGACCTCATGATGTTCATTGTTAAAGACAAAAGGAGACATATTGAAGTATTTAATCTTGTTCGTTGTGACGTCATCAGCTGCCTTCATATATATTTTCCCTACAGGCTCATATATATATATAACTCATTGGAAAATACCGTGCAAGCATGTAACTACGACGGGAAAACACAGACAACCTACTTCGACATTGTTATTGATTTCCTAATGTTTTCTAATGAAGGTATGATCATTTATTTTATTTTTTTGAAGGTATGATTAATAATTAACAATTTTGTTGTTGATTGTACTTAAAAAATTATTGGTATTTTTAAATTTATTTTTTGTGTGTCATATTTCGGTACGCTACATATTATATTGGTTAACTAATACCTTTTTCCTATTTGGAGTAAATTATTGCATGATTTAATCTTGCATAGTAAAATAATTATGTATTATAAAATACTGATGAATTTCATGTAGGAACAATATATACACCTGCAAAAAAATTAAGCAACCCCATTCGTTTTAACCAGAAACATTTGGTCGATAAGAACGAAGATTAGTTGTAGAAGATACTGTTTCAGAAAAATTGATTGTTTTCTAAAAGTTTATATATATAATAACATTTATATTCCTAAATCATAGTTTCGTAAACTTTGTATGAAAATTGGCTGAAAACTTGATGAAAATAAGGCATGATAAAAGACGTTTTGATCTGTGCAAATTTATTTTGCAGCACTGTACATGTTGTTTTGTAATGAAACCCAATTTATTTTTATTTTGTAAATTATGTCATTTTTGTAAAGATCATTAAAATCAGAATATTAGTGGTAATTCAATAAAATCAAAATTAAAATATTTTCTGTGAAAAATATAAAGTCATAAAATTTACCATTTCATGTCGACAATGATTTATTTAGTTAAATTTTCAATGTTTTTCAATCAAAAGTTCTAAAACGAAATCAACATGTTCAGTTAAGCTATGCGAATCCTTCTCACTATCTCAAATGATTGATAGGTGTCAACACAAAAATGGCCGCTTGAAGTTTTCGCTTGATACTTAATTTTCTACGCCTACGGATAATCAGGTTAATCTATGAGAAGTTTGGACCTCTGAGGATTGGCATAAACTTACTTAAGAAATCAAGAAGCGTGCTAATATCCCTTTAAAAAAATAAATTGACAGGGAAACATTAGCCTTTTGGGGGGGGGGGGGGGGGGGGGGGGGATCTGATCAACAATTTTTGGATACAATCACGAAAGGTCTTTTAGAAGTTGAATATAAGGATATATAATAATCAGCAACCGTCAGGTTGGTAATTTCATTGTGTAGACGCATAACATTAAACTTAGTATTAATCTACCAGGCAAAAGAAAGGTTTCACTCATTTTTCAAGTCTATAAAAATAACGCAGATATGAGAATTCTTGCGATTGGTTTATAAACAAAATCATTATCCAATATACCCCTGGTTCGCTGGTTCAAGCCGATGCTCGCAGGTTTCACCGCAATGCATAGCCACATGGTGTTGCGGGCTTTCTCCCTGCAATAATACTAGCAGCCGCTATATAAGTGAAATAATCTTGAAAGCAGCGTTAAACCCCAACTCACCTGACCTCACCTCTCTTCCAAAACATCCAAATATCGGCATTTAATATGCCCTAACACACAAGGAAAGAGACAGGGAATAAATATTAAAAAATATAGAAATGTGGAGTTAAAAGACAAAGTGCACTATAACTCTTAGTAGTCACAGGAATCAGTAGCGAGTGTGACCACCCAGGGAATCAATGCAAGCAAGTACACGCCTCCACATTGTAGTCGTCAGGCGTCAGCTGACGTCGGCACGGATCCTGTTCCGTACGTTTAATAGAGCTTGCTTCAGTTCCTGCTAGTTTTTTGGAGGTGGCACCTGCTTTCTCAAATGGCGGCCAAAGTGATCACAAAGGTGTTCAATGGGGTTCATATCTGGTTCTCGAGGTAGTCTCTAACGATTCGGGCACTGTGAGGTCTTGCGTGTTGCAATATCAATCATCCTAGCTGTACCTCATCAATGTATCGCCCGCCAGTCCGATTCCCTCGCTGAACAACCAGCAGCGTCGTCATTTGGGCATAGATCCCTCCCCGTAAATAGTAACCTCTCCCAATCATGTCGCTACCAACGGCTTACTGTAGTGTCAATCGTAATCTGTGTTGATGGTGTAAACGGGTCAAAGCCATTTCACGGATGGGGCAGGTAGGCTCGTATACCAGCCAAACGAAGTCGATGAAGGGTTGTTCTTGTGCTGATAACACGGCCGAGTGCTGTCGCCGCTGTTGATGTCGCCATTCGAATCGGTTTCGGAGGTAAATCTGCCTGATGTAGCAATCTTCGGCCGCAGTTGTTACCCTCAGTCTACCCGATCTTGGTCTGTTCTGTGTCTGGCCTGTCTGCTGGCAGCGTATTATCAGCCTTCTGATGGCGGTTTGGATGTAGTTGAAGGTTCTTGCAAAATGACGTTGGCAATCCCCCATAGTGGACATGCCGATCGCTTTGTCACGTTGCGCTTGCGTAAGCCTTGGCATACTTTGGTGTTCTTTTATGTAACTGAATGTCTGTTCTTTCGAAAAGGGTACTTAGGAAACATCGCTGCACTTACATCATAAATCATGCCTGAAAAACAGGTTTTGCATGTGTTTGTGAATGCACAATTCCAGTGACTGCGTTCGATGATATACTCGTCCTGCACCATAGAGTGCGTCCTGTGGTGTGTTTCAAAATCTTGGTCGGGGGATAGGAGGAGGTATCACAGCTTTGCGATTCATCGACCAATCTCTCAGACCCAACATCATACCCTTTATCGCACGTCACTAGAACATCATTTTAAAGCATGACAACGCCCTTGCCAACACCACCAGATCTACACGGGACTTCTACAGCAGAATGGTGTCAGCCTATGCACTGGCCACACAAGACCAAGATCCGATTGAACATCTTTGGGATGAAATACAGAGGAGAGTGAATGACGTCATACCAAAACCAAACAGAAGCGAGTTATCGCCGATGGCGTTCATCAATCGACTGGTACATTTCATTCCATGTGCTGCTGTTATTGACACTCGTGGCGGACACACCAGATACTAAGTAAAGACTGTTTATAGAATGTAAAAATTTTGAAATGGTGATAATCTATTCGCTGACATACACTCTACCAAAACTTTCTTTGATCCGGTTTTTATATCGATTTCTATAAAGATTCCATTGCGGTGCCTATCTTATATTGAAATCGTACCGACGGATTCTTTTGCTTCTAAGTATGTGTTTTATATCGAAAAAAACCCCATATCAAACATATGAATTTGGTTTCAATTAAAAGCTGATTGTCTATAAATTCAGCATAACGTGTGATTTTCAAACACAATGACTTAATAGTATGATCAATCCTATAAAAAATAGCATGCTTGCAGTGTGTTTTTTTCAGGACTGTTTATATTTGGTGCAAAGGACGGTAGCACATTCAGTCAAAGAATAGATGGCAGTGACAGGACCCTTGTAGCCAGCGGGATTGACTATTCTAGTGTGTGGAAAATCGGGAAATACATTTTATTTTCAAAGAACACCGAGAAGTGAGTATGTCCGTCTTTCGTTTCTGTCTCGTGAGTGTAATGGACCTTTGCTGTGCATCTTGAATTGGATGCTTGGTCAGACACCATGCTATGTTTCTGTAGTTATCCTGCCGTAGCTTTGAATCAAGAAAAGGAAATATGAATATTGGCAAATGATAAAGTAGTGAATAGAGAACAAGTGATATGGATTTACAACTTCTTTATTGCAGGATTGCGACGTTTCGGTGTACAGCTGCATACCGAAAGTTTGTTCACTTACCACTGAATCGTAGTGCAAATATCATGTAATTTGGGTTTCATTTCTACGTCAATAGAATAACTTCAGCCAAACTGACAATGGATCACCCACTGTCCATGTGTGAAATAGCCATTCTTGAACTCATTTTGGGATCGTCTGGTCTCTCGTGCAAAAATTCGAATTTTAGCATAATGATATAGACAGAACGGGTCATATTTTCGAAATTTCGATTTCGTTAAATGTCAAATGAAATGTTCCATATCGACTCTCTGAGATTAAAACCAACCTAATCACATTGACTTTGTGCTAAGAAACAAAGGTGACTAATTTTTAAAGAAGTTGATTACTTATTAAGGATTTTATGGGGAAAAATAAAAATTAGTGTTTTCGGAATTTTTACCCCTGGGCACTTCAATGGCCTGCCAAAACTGTTACGGGTAATTGCGGGTGTACGATGAACATTTGCCTTGAAGAAGAATGGATCTGTAAATCTGTATTGAAAATTCAATATCATACGTTTCTTTTTCGCAACGCTACGATACCTCAAAGGCATCTCAAATTACATGATATTTGCACTAGTAAATTCAGGTATGTGAACAAACTTTTGGCATGCAGCTGTAGATACTAACATCGTTATCAAGTGATCACTCGTTTGATAACGGTGTTAGTATCTAACTAACGTTGAAGTCTTATGCAAAAATAACATTTATTTTATAATCTTATGCATAGTGGTTCTTTATCTAATTCTACGTAAACCAAATAATAATTACTTAAACCGTAAATACACTTTCGAATAGACTTCTGTTACACTAATTCTAAAATTTTCATTGACCCATACGTCGGAGTCGTCTAATTAAATTGGTACAATCACTATTCCAAAGGCTTGAATTGGCAGTGGAGGTGCAACAATATATATCTCATAGCATTGACAAGTCGTCAATGTTTATGAAAAGTTAATCTAAGAGTTTTGTAATTATCAACAATATCGATAATTCCAAACTTCCAAATTTCAACGAGCATTTATTTAGATTCGTTTCCCGCTACAAGTCAAGTCAAGTCAAGTCAAGTTTATTGTATTCGAGGCCTCCGGCCCATATATAGTTTACAGAGTTTACATAAGGATTGAATAAATGACAGTGTATGATTATGTGTTTAACAATTCGTCTCTTAACTTATAAGCATATTTTATATACAAAGACAATTTTTTTTTATTTTGTTCTTCACATGATGATAATAATGACCTAAAGGCTACTTCCGGGGATTTTGACAGGTAATAATCAGGTAAAAATTTCTTTCGGATTTCATCATATGGTTTACAGATAAACATGAAATGGATTTCGTTTTCAACTGTATCTTTACATAATGGACAGAGTCTTTAGTTTCTTTCTATTGACATCTTTCTTCCCTCATTTACCATTAACTTCAATAATCCTAGTCTAAATTTAATCAGGCTACACCTTAAATCTTTACATGTAAGTATCGATAGATGTTTTTCTGGCTGAAGTAGACTTTTAAATGTCCTATAACAGTCATAGCGTGTGCTATTATTCAAACTCGATTGCCATTCCTGATGAAACATGCTTACAGCTTGATTACGAAATATTTTCAAAAAAGCATCAATATTACCAACAGTTTGATTTAACCAGACAAAGCCAAAGCCATGAGAAAACAAAAAGATGATTATGTTAGTTTCAGATACATTTACAGAAAGTTTCCTTTTTATATTTTTATATGATATAATATATTAATATTCGTGATCTAATGAAAACTCTAACGATGTTATCCGTTTCGGTGTCCCCTGTATCAATAGGGTTAAAACCGTTTGAATAACGATAGTGTTGAACATGTTTTGGTGAAATAAAAGCGTCAGATTTGTATTTTGACTGAGGGCATCCTGCTAAATCAGCGTATATGACTCCGCTCCCGCTCCTTCCTAATACCCTGATCTATTTCAAGCCAAAACCCTCGTATCGCTAGCTATCTAACCAGCCAATGAGACGACGCGAAATCAGTAACAGCGGGACAACCCGGATGGAAAAATCCGCTGAGTTCAAGCTCCTTAATTGACGACGTTTCATTGGTTAAAAAAATAACAGGTGAGCGTAGCTACGAATATCAAGCCGCCAGCCATAGGAGGGATTCAGCCCGAAAGAGATCAGGGTATTCGGATACGTAACGCTGGTTTAGGAGGACGGACCGAGGACAATAATACGCTTTGATGGTTGATAAAATATAACGATTAGATACTTAGTAATTAAACTTTTTATTATGTTACAGGGGGCTGTGGCTTCTGGATAACAGAACAATGTCTAGAATATTTCCAGATGAAATCACATCCGAGTATTACAAAGTATTTCACATCAACTAAAGAGAATCAAAATAACTTAAGTCGTACATTGCACTCATGTTCACGTTAACGATGGTGAGTTAGTGGATCTGTTCAATTCTTAATAATTAAAGCTTAAAGGCACTAAAACACCTTTTTAGGTTCAAATTGGTCATTCCAGGGCAATTGAGGTCAGGGGCAAATCGATGCAATGAATCATTATAACTCATTACAATTGACCTGCAATCAATAATAAAAATGAAAAGACGGCTGCTGTCGGCGGCTCAGATATATAAAAGCGATAATGGTCAGCTGTGCACAAAATGGAAATACTATACACAGTTGATAATTTAGTAATAAATTATTATTTATTAATAATAATTTATTACTAAATTATCACTATACACAGTTAATAATAAATTAGTAATAAATTATTATTTATTAATAATAATTTATAACTAAATTATCAACTGTGTATAGTAATTTAGTAATACATGTATGTGTATTGATATATTGTTTTCAAGTACATCGTTCTTTTTTATATACTCTGGTTCAAAATGTTAACTATGATGTACATTTGTTCAACACTATACATGTGTACATCCACGGACCTTTGACAATTAAAAAATAGAATACGGTAAGATCAAACGAAGATGTTTGTGAGCCTTGTGGATCACATGGTATGCATTGTGAATGAATCACATAAATGTTCACATTTGAGTTTCATCACAAAGTTTGAAGTGAAGGTTAACGAATTTTCAGAAAATTGTTTGTAAAATATGTAACAAGATGTCGCGTTTTAATGTAAATGAACGTTATCAAGCCGTTGCAATGCTGGCACCGAAGCGAAATTTCTGCACTTGTTACACGTCAGAGATTATACAAATAACGTTAAACGCACCAGTGCACACCAATATTTCGTAAACACAACGAATGCACAGATACTGCATATCTCTCGATATTACTCACTATCCTTACTCAAGTATTCCACCTTGTAAGTTATTTAACAAATATTTACGTATTCAGGTAATAAAGTGAATTTTTAAAGGCCGGAAGTATTTAATGTTACGTTACATTAAATCCGCATGAACTACGATATCGGAAATATTAAGATTTTGCTCATAACCAGAAAAGCGGAAACGGCAACCGCTTTGGTCAATCTAATAACAATGCTAATACTGTGTTATTAAATCGGTTAATTTACAACATTGCTTTCATAAAACATATTTCATGAATTGTTCTCAGTTCAGAGTTTAGGTACATTCAATAGCTGCACACAATACTAGTTCAGCCGTTTCCAAGTGTCAATAATTTATCCGTTTTGTGCACAGCTAACCATAGATCTTTATATGTCCAAGCCGACAGCGGCTGTCTTAATGTTTTCGTTGTTGATTGCAGGTAAATTGTAAAGACTGTTTAGTACTTGCATCGATAGAAAGTTTAAGTGAATGCATAAGTCCTCGTAAACCTTAAAATAGCCAATTTAAACCGTAAAAGTGTGCACTAGTGCCTTTAAGGACTGTCCTCACACTCGACGTCTTCTGATGGTACATTGATTCCGTGCATGTCGCCAAGCAGTACAGCCTAATTTACTGACGAGATTCTCAACAAAGGCTAAGACAGTACAGACAGCAACTAAGACACCCTGCATACTGATGACGTGAAATCTAATGGCTACATCTGAATCACGTTTCAACGTTACCCATTCAGATCGACAAAAATGTGTGTATCGACGTCAGGGTGAGCGTTACGCTGACGTTTGCTTTGTGGAAAGAACAGATCTGAGATTGGGAAGTTCCACTGCTCGACGTCGCGGTCATCTTCATGTAAACCAAGGGAATCTGAATATGATGTACCGTGTTGACTTCTTTCCGCCTGTTGTTGTTCCATTTTTAAAGCTTTAGGGTCCATGGATAACATTTTAAAAGTTCGTCCTCAAAATCCTAGATCGAATAGGGCATTCTTCCTCCATAACAATTTCAATCTGTTGGATAGCCTGCAAATTCTGATTTGGCACCAGTTGAACATGTCTTTGACGAAATGGACCGCCACTTGAAACAACCTTACCAACCCCCAAAACAATAATGAACTCGGAAGAGATTTTCTCAGGACCTGTCATGACACAGGCATTTCTTGCTCATCTGGAGGTAAATATTGATGATCAGGATGGACACACCTAGTGATAGGCTTGTCATTCGCAGATGGGAACAAAAACTAAAATTCGTGTGTCTGACAGGAGTTGACTTACCTCCCCTGAATATGATAGGGATCAGTCATTTTAAATTGTTGGAACAATAAACAGTTGTAACGCGAAGCAATCGTAAAATAACTAATTTCAAGCTATTCATAATGAATACGAAAAATGATATTCTTTCTTTTTTAAATAAGGTTGGTTTTCATAGATTCAAGTACAAGTGACAATTTCTAATTCATTCATTAATACAAGATTTCAAAGCGTTAACTATGCCCTTTTACAATAGGGGTATCTGCATACCGATGCCATTTTCCATTTCTTTCTGCAAAATCTGAACAAATTAAAGGATTGACTTTTTGTGTAAACTGTGTAACACTTCATGCATATTTATAGAAATATATACAACAGACCATCACATTAATTAAATTATTATATCACGGTATTATTTATTTATTTTTTTTTTTATAACTTTATTCATTTTTGTTCATGTATATACAAATTCAAAACATGCATACCAATAGAGAACAGACATTTCAACATAATAATGGACAAACAAATTAAATGGACAGAATGTATTTGAATTACAAAAAAACCCCCAAATTATTCATTGATTGGAATTATAATCTGTGGATGTACATGATACTTTTTTCATAATGATGTCTTATTGAAAAAATCGCTTAAAACGAGAACAAATTGTGACATGATGACCAGAATTTCATGAATTTTGAATAACTACATTGAGTATATGCAGAATATTTGTCTATGTTATATATATTGCGAATGTCATTTTTAATGTATGGGATGCTTGGTAGTTTATTTTGTTGTTTTGATTTAAAGATATTGTATTTTATTATTATCAGAATCAGATTTAGAACATTATTTCTGTGTTGTGGGTATCCGAAGATGGCAGTTTGTTTCGATAAGTTTAATTTACACTGTGTTTTTGATTCGATCCAATTTGTCATTTCTAACCATATATTTTGCGAGATTTCGCAATCATAAAACAAATGGAGCAATGTTTCAGCGCTTTCACCACAGAAGTCGCATTTTTCATTGTCTTTATAACCCATTTTTGTCAATAAAGTATTTGTAGGTAGGATTCTGTGAATCAAACGGTATTGAAACCATATATGGTTACTAGCTGAATGGCATTTGTGAGGGGATTGGTGTATTAATTTCCATTTATCTTCTGTAATAGTACAGTCTAGGTCTTTTTCCCACTTTATTTTGTATCTTAATTTTGTGTCGTTTATGTTTTCAAGTTGCAATATATCGTAAAATTCCCTACATCCAGTTTTATTCCCTATTAAATTTTCAAGGAAATATGGTAATATAGGATATGGCTGCTTACAGTTTATAACAATATTTTGTGATTTTGTGTATTGTTTTACTGCTGCGATGATACCTGCGTATTGAAGAAAATTTGTCTTAACGTTAAACTTTTTTATGAAAGTATCAAAATCAAGGTACTTTCCTTTTGAGTCGATAAGATCGTTAACATACTTTACACCTCCACTTTCCAGTCTTTCAACGTGTATGGATTTTCCGTTTACAGTAATATTAGCATTATGCCACAGCGGTTGGGTTAGTATATCATTAGCAGTTTTTGTTTTCTTTCCTTTAACTGTTAAGAATTTCCCCCAGGCTTTTAGTACATCTCTCCAAAAGGCATTTGTCCTCACTGTCATAACCGTTTCACTGATATAAGATTCACTTTTTTGTATCATATTTGATAGGTTAGTTGAGATATTTTTATTGAACAAGTTTCTTTGACAATTACTTGCTGAGTTATGCAGCCGTCTTATCCATGAAAGTTTCTGTGACATGATGATGTTCTTAATGTTAGGCGCTCTGATACCTCCCTTTTCAAATGTGTTAGTCAAAACACTTCTTTTTATCTTATCTGGTTTATTTTTCCATATGAATTTATAACATAGTCTATTTAGTTCATTTATAATTTCGTCGCTAGGATTAGGTAATGATGAAAAAAGGTGATTAAGTTTTGGGAGCAATAGGCTCTTCAACACAGTGTTCCTGCCTAGTGGTGTTAAATCACGTGCAAGCCACATGTTCATTTCAATTTTTATTTTCTTTAGTTTATCTTTGTAGTTTCTTTCAACCATTTCTGCCAAATTATGTGTGAATGTTATTCCTAAGATTTTGAAAGAAGTTTGTGACCAGTCTAAATTCCAATTATCACAGAGAGAGCGTTTTTCATACCTTTTTGACCCTATCCACATCACTTGTGTTTTTGAAGGGTTTATCTTAAGACCTGAGAATTCTGAATACAATTTTAGGGTTTGCAGGGCATTTTGTAGACTTTTTTCGGTTCCGTCCAATATGAGGGTAGTATCATCAGCAAATTGAGATGTAAGATATTCAACTTCACCAATCTTTATGCCCTTTATCTTTTGGTTATTTCTAAGCATAATGCTAAGTATTTCTGCACATAAGATGAAAATATAAGGAGAAATTGGATCACCTTGCCTGCACCCCCTTGATAATTCGAAAAAGCTAGAGCCGAAGCCATTAACGAGAACGCTTGACTTTATATCTTTATAGAATGTGTTAATCCATTTTATAATTGATGACCCAAAATTAAAATACACCAGAACCTTTTGAATGAAACTCCAATCTACCGAATCGAAAGCTTTTTCAAAGTCTATAAAAACCAATAGACCCGGTATTTCCATACATTCAGAATAGTCAATGATGTCGTAAATCAATCTTGTACATTCACCAATATATCTCTTTGGTATGAATCCCTTCTGATCTTCATTGATTATGTCTGGTAAAACTGACTTGATTCGATTAGCAATGGTTGCTGATGCAATTTTATATGAAACATTTAAAAGTGATATAGGTCTCCAATTTTTCAAGTGATGTTTAGCTTTGTTAGCTTTTGGTATACAAGTTATCAAACCCTGTTTCTGGCTTACAGATAATTCTCCTGTACGGAAGCCGTAATTTAATGAGCGTAGAAGATATCTGTTCAAATCGTGCCAAAAAAACTTATAAAACTCAACTGTAAATCCTGATGGACCTGGACTTTTTTCATTTTTCATTTTTTTCAATGTATTTAATACTTCTTCATATTTCAGCTCTCCTTCCAAATCTATTTTTTGTGATTCTGTTAGTTTTGGAATATTTAGTTTCTGAAACATATTTTGCAAATCGACATCTCTACAAGTTTGTTTAGTATACAGATTCTTATAGAAAGTTTTCGTCTCGAGTAAGATATCTTTAGTTTTCGTTGCTACAGTTCCATCCTTTTTTTCCAATTTACATATTGCTTTATTGAGAAAGTTTCTATTTTCTAATGACAAAAAGTATTTTGTTGGTTTCTCACCTTTTTCCTTCCAGTTGGATTTTGATCGAAGTATTATTCCTTCAGTTTTAATATTATTAATAGTTTCTAGTCTGTCATTGGCTAGTTTAAGATTTTCAGACAACTCTTCCTTAGTCTTGATATTTTCTGTTTTATCTAAGTCATTATGCATTTTCTCTATTTCATCACGGAGTAATTGTTCTTCTTTTTCTCGAGATTTCTTCTTTTCGGAAGAATATTTTATAGTAAAACCTCTGATCATTAGAAGCAAAGTTTCAAAAAAGAGTTGGTCATCAATATTTAATTTTATACTACCATCTTCTTATTGGCCTATTTTATATTGATCAGTTGTTGATTTGATCACATCTTTTATATGCTTCACATAAATTTCGTCGTGTAACAATGAATTATTAAATTTCCAAAAACCTTTACCTCTTTCAATATCACTTATTTTCAATGTAAGCCAGATTGCTGAATGGTCTGATCGATATGCCGGGTCTATACCTGCCTTAACAATTGAATTTTCTAAATCTCTGGATAGAAGAAAGAAATCAAGTCTAGCCTGCTTAATTGGTTTAGATTTCCTCCAAGTGAAACGTTTACAATTTTTGTTAAATTCTCTCCAAGGATCAATGAGGTTTTCCTCCTCTATAAATTCTAGAACAACATCTCTCGCTTCAGGATTATTTACATGTTTGTAATTATACAAATCAATTTCTGGGTTTTGGACTAAATTCCAATCTCCGTAGATAGAAAAGTGGTCTGAATTAAACTCTTTTATAATTTGTATTATTTCTTCATAGAACTTTGGAGAGTCACCATTTGGTCCGTATACTGAGATTAAAGTCAATGTTTTTCCGGTACTAATTTCTATCTTAAGCGCGAGAAAATTCCCGGTTTCATTGTCCTGAATTTCCTGTAAGAGTTTAAATTCAAAGTTGTTTTCGAATATAATCGCAACACCTCTTGCATTACTTTTATATGAACTAAACCAACAGTGGTCAGTTTCCATTTCCGTTTTGATTGAGTTTTCTAGATCTTTAGTGAAATGAGTATCTTGCAGACAATAGATATTGGCATTTTTGGTCTTGAGATTTTGAAACACGTCTATTCTTTTTTTCCTATTATTCAGGCCTTGACAATTAGAAGAATATATTTTAATATTATCACCCATTGTCAATTTGTTTGCATTTTGCAGTCATCTTTTTAAGTCCAAATTTATATGTAGCATGTTTGAATTGTGTATTGACATGAAGATATGAAAGTGACAAACATATTAAAAAGAAAAAGTGTGAACAAAAGTGAAGAGTAAATATGTACAAGTGAATAGCCATAGTCATTCAGTTGACTCGACTAGTTACATTATGCAATGTGATGCAGTTAATGTTGTAATGATGATTGTCTCAAGATTTTAAGCCGCGTTGGATTCAGCGTAGCAGCGCTACAAAGCTATCGTACATGTTAGGTGTGCGGTGCGTGCAATCCGTGCTTCAAATCATGTATGTTACCTGATTTCTTTTTGTTGGCTTGTACCCTACGGTATTATTTATGGCAATTATTTTTCTGCTTCATCGCAAAGACATTCCAGAAGAAAAACCATGGAACAACTTTTTAATGCACTGTAATAAAGACTTAAATGTTCGATGCC
The DNA here is from genome assembly GCA_921293015.1 of Phorcus lineatus. Taxonomy (NCBI): domain Eukaryota; kingdom Metazoa; phylum Mollusca; class Gastropoda; order Trochida; family Trochidae; genus Phorcus; species Phorcus lineatus. The sequence continues at coordinate 10,725,903 of OV121093.1, read as the reverse complement.
GATGGCCTTCATGCGTACATTTTCAATTAAATTAAATCTTTTACGGACGACTCCCTGACTTTTTTTTATCAACTGACTTGATATAAATTGCAGAAACTGGAGAAAACGGCCAACTGCGAAAACGGCTAATTGTAAATAAGAGAAAATGGCCATAGGCTTAGAGAAAACGGCACTTGCGACAAAAGAAAACGGCCAATAGTTCGGAAGACAACGGCTAAAAACAAATGCATCTGATTTTGTTATTTTTTTTCAATCTCAAATTCTATTTCGTTCTCAGTCAGTCGACCTTATCTTCGATATTGCGATCATAAATCAATGATGTATTTTACTCAGTAGTAATTTGTAAACATGAAATTTCATATTTTGAAATTAGTTATAAAAATATGTTTTAAGAGATTCTTTCGCTTTTATGAAAATGAAGTATAGGAATTGCAATACAAACTGGGACAACTTCACTTCACTTGAAAGTGAACTAATAACATAACTATATTTATATAAATGTGAAAATTCCAACCTCTTATCAAAACTCCATATGTCAGAAAACTATAGCATCGTAATTACGAATTGATCTCCCTACAATTATGAATAAATATTGGTAAATACGAAACAATTTCATCTAATCACCCCCTTAGAAACAACAGGCTAGAGGCACCATGTGTCAATTCTCTTTCGGAGCTTGCACAAAATCTTAGAAACGTGAGGCGTATTTAAGAATTCTCTTAGATAAAACGTATTGTCTTCTGATGGGTGTATTTAGCTCACTGCATGTGTAAAATAATTTTAATGAGGATAATTTCTGCGCTTTTTCATTTCCAGTAAGATAAGAATACTCCATAAACACGAACTCTTTTTCACAAGCAAATGTTGCTTGGCAACAAGGACAATATCTCAGAAACTTTGTAATGGTTCATAGAACAATTATTCTACAATGTGAAAGAAATATTTTACTGATATAACGTTTGACAGCTATCGTCAATCTGGATTTTTTAACAATTTTATTTTACTGTCCAGACTGCTAAACTGAGCCATGATCCAAGGGGGACAACTGTTCTATGAAGATCAAAGTAAAGCTTCAAACGCGTTTGCCTGGATAAGCTAGCATCCTTTGTTCTAAAGTCACTGTGGCAGACATTTTCGGCTATACCAGGAGGACAGTAGCTGAACAGTCCAAAATGGCTTAATAAATGCATATGATAACTAATAAAATTATATTTTCATGATTTATTTGTCTCAAAGGAAGTTGCTTAGTTCATAAAATCCTACGTTAACCTCTGTTCGTATTCGAGCCATTCTCGGGCTTCCGGCGAAATCTGTAAACGTTCAGCCAATGAAGGTTCTCTGATAGAAACCAGCCTTGTTGTCAAGGAGACCTATGGGATAATTTTAGTTACCTGACGCGTTCTATAAAAGACTTAGATTAAACAAAAATAAATTGCTATTCTATTGAATCATTATGTAGCATCTATTTAATAATGCAATGGACATGTGCCCTATCTCATCAGCAAGCAAAGTTCACATTTATTCATTTGAAAGGTTTATTCTCAATATTTGGTTTGGTTTGGTTTGATTTGATTTTAAAGATATTACAAGGAAGTAATAACAAATCTAACTTTAAGGTTTTAAAGAATATGAAGTCAGTAACTATTGTAGTGGAAACATTGTATTTGACTGTCTCTAGACAATAGTAATACCGTTTGGTTTATTACTTATTAACATGGTATCTATCAAGAGACAGTTGCTCAATGCGAATTTTCCTTTGTTGTCAATTGTTTGCTTTCCCAATCTCATTAAAATAAAATCTAACATTGCTGCACTACGTTACGCAGACTATAGATCTCACTAGGCTCCCTTACTCAAGCCGACAGGTTAACCTTTGCATCAGTTTGACCTCTAAATCTCATTGGCTTGCCGCAGATACCTTCAAGCAATCCCAATGCGCGTCTTTCGGTGGCCTTCAAAGGGATTGCAAGTAATTGCGGAAGTTGAAGTTAAAACTCTTATAAATTTTCGAAGTTACAGAGAACAAGTTGAAATCATTTGCATGTGTATATTAATACCGTTTAACCCAGCAGATTTAATTATAACATTTCAGTCTTTGACAAAACAAGGGTCAATGTCATTAACATATAAACGTCGCATATGACTAATATATATTTATCAAGAAACTTAGTATTGGTATTTGTACATGTTTTGGTTGTTTTTGTTTCTCAGCATATTTATGATTAATTTGTTTCACGAAATTTAAAATTATTCAACGATTACTACAAACTATTTCAATGTTTGAATGTTTTACATAGACCTGTATGAGGGGAAGTCAATTAGTTGATAGACATGAGTAATGGTACACCCCTGAAGACATCATCGTTGATGTAATTATTGAGATAGGACATCTGACGACAGTTTGAAGGCATGAAAAACCTTCCCGATCATTTACTTGAGTTTTACAGCCTATTTAACACAGGTACCCTCTTGTAATCATGGAAAGTTCTTAAACAGTTATCAAGTTCCTTACGAAAGAAGGAGTGAAGGCAACCGAAATTCATTAACGTATGGCCAATGTGTATGGGAAAGACGTCCCTCAATATTCTACTGTTGCAAATTGTCAGCTGAGTTTAAGCGAGGTTGCAGCTCCTTGGAGGTCCATAGCCAGGAGCCATCACATATGTAATAGTTTCACGTGCCGAGGGTTTAATATTGTCCGATCGTATAACATAGTAAGACGAGTTATTGTTTATGCTGTGACCATTTCTTATGGAAGTGTTTGCACCATAATTCATGACCACTTACATCCATCCAAGGTGTCTGCAAGATGGGTGCCACGAAATTTTAATGCACAAGATCGACACCAGAGAGTTTATTTCAGTCGTGAGCTCTTCGGCATCTAAAATGCTGATCCCGATAACTTTCATGCCCGTCTGGTTACAGGGGAAGAAACGTGGATTAAGCACTGAATCCTGACACCAAGCAAGAATTCATCCAATTGAAGCATAAGCACTCTACCGCACCCAAGAAGTTCAGAACTCAGTCTTTTCCTGGCAAGATCATAAGGACCATTTTCATGGATTCAAGGAGCATGATACTTATGAATTACAAACCACAAATTACAATAACAGGAGCCTGCTGTGTTGACTTGTTGAAGCAATTGAGAGCGGCGATCAAGAAGAAGAGGCGTGACATGTTGACTGCTTGAGTTATGCTTCTTCATTACAACGCTCCAGTGCACAAGAATCGTATATAGCAAAGGCTAACAACAAAATGGCTTTGAACAACATAACTATCCCCCCCTACTGTCCAGATCTATCATCAAGCGACTTCTATCAGTTTTGCAATTTGAAATCAGTCTTGCATGGTACAAGATTTGGCGTTGCTGATGAACTCAAGGTAGCTACTGAGGCGTGGCTGAGGGGCCAGTCAGAAGACTAGTACTGCAAGGGCATAGACAGACCCAAAGACAAATGGTGAAAGTGCATCGAGGTCCAGGGAGATTATATTGAAAAATAAAATCAATATCACAACCATTGGCTTCTGTATTACATCCACTTCTCAACACAAACATTTATCAAATGAATGTTCAGTATTCCACATGGAGAAAAGGTTCTCCTTGCGCTTCTATAGTCACACATTCTGTTTACTCCCATGACATTACATTGTAGTTAAAACTAACAGAACAGTATATTACAAATGCGATACATTTATCAGCAGATTCTCCACATACTTTTTACAAAACTGTGTCATTTATAGTGACAGTGTCATTTATTCATTATTATTTCAACATCGTATCCTGCTAAATCAGCGTATATGAATCCGCTCTCGCTCCTTCCTAATACCCTGATCTCTTTCGGGCTGAATCCCTCGTATTGGTGACGGCTTGATATGATATAGATATGATCACCTGTTACTTTTTTCATCCATTGAAATGTCCATAAGCTACTGTTTTCCATCCGGGTTGTGCCTATGTTGCTGAATGCGAGTCGTCTTATTGGCTGGTTAGATAGCTAGCGATACGAGGGTTTTGGCTTGAAAGAGATCAGGGTATTAGGAAGGAGCGAGAGTGGATTGATATACGCTGATTTAGCAGGATGCGATGTCCAAGGTCGATAAATCATTTGTTCAACCGAGTCTGAAGTCTATCGGTTTTATTATATGAAATAGGTCTTAAATTGCCATTCTTCTGGTATTTCCTGTAGACCGGTATTTCCTAAAGCTATTTTAATGCACCGGAGGTGTCTGGATTGTTATATCGACCTCTCGCGATTCACACAGGTTGACATCGCTTGACGTCAATGCTGTCATGTGACCAAGTAGGCCAATCAGAAAAACGGAAATAATCCATTCATATAATAACATTGTTTGATTAAATACAAACTGCACCATTCTGACTTTTTACGTATGATATCTACAACACAAGAACATGATAATCGTCTCCTTCACTAGCAACATTTCTTTTACAGCATCTATGGATTGTCTCGCTTTTATAGTTATCAAATAAAACTTACATTTATAATTATCAAAGTTGGTTGTGCAATCCGTTTCAAAGGAATCCTTCCTGGATGTTCGCATGCTCTGTGATGCATCATTACATTTTGTAGACATAGCAAGTTGCATTGTCATTGCAAATGAAGCAATGCAATTGACGTCCAAACAAAATCCGAATGTTCGTATGTTTATTTGTATGTTAATTGTTCTAAGATACACGGGTAGGTGAAAAAACTTTCGGGACGCAGCTGTAGTTGGTTAATACGGTGTCATGTATCAAGCATATACTGCATACTTCCATCAAAGTTCGAATGATTCGATTAAGAGAAATGTATTCACTTATAGTATTACACATTAAAAACCGCTTTAAACTCTTTATGTTGATTACAACGGGTTGATTGCAATTGGTACTAATAAGTGTTTGTCTTTTGCGAGATTCCTTTTTTACCAAAGAACATTGGCTTATGAGAATCTAACATGTCTCATGCGCAAAACGGATTGTAACTGTTAGCCCTGTTCAAATTGAATCGAAACCTTCAGGTATTTTACGGACGCTTCGTCCAATTCTTTCAATTTCTGTTTTGTAATAAGTCTACCAGCAGCACATGGATTTGTAATATTTTCATTGTATTATGGGTCATAACCTTGAATAATGAAAAAATACTGTCTGTCTGTTTGTCTCTCTGAAATTACTCGTAGCAAGCTTTATTTCTTGTCTGAGTTATGCTTGACAGGAGCCTATCACGTGACCGTTAGCCAATAAGCGACAGGGCGAGAAAGCCAACGGCAAGAAATGATGTTTTAGCGGGCGTCTCATTATTTGAAATTGTGGGAAATTTATATGAAATCTGGCATCTTTGGTCACCTAGGGCTTTTCGTTCAATACTTTTAAGTCACCCCTGTGAAAATTCATGGGGAAAGTCTGTAATGAATTACCCGCCTTAACTATAACTGAAATTGCTACGTCAATATGGACCTGCGAGTCTCTCAAAACTGGTTTAACAACACGCTTAAGTCTTGATTTAAGAAAATTGGCTTGGAATTCAAACTTTTAGCTTATACTGTGGTTCATTTTCAAATTCGTCTTTCTGAACATGCGCTAAAAGGGACTGATTAAACTCAGAAGAAATATTTCAACAACTCGTATTAAGCCTACCCATTAGTTTATTGTACACAGCGATACTCCAGGCCGGGTAAATTTTAGTACAAAAGATCATGTATCTTGCCAGTGAGCTTGACTCTGACTTCAATGTGTCTGACTCGCTAACGACGTAAGTGTCCCTTTCACGGCAGTCCGCCTTTGACGTAAGTTTGTGATTTTAGGGCAACTTCAACTTAGGGCAACTGTTGTATGGAGTCGGGTACATAGACCAGATAAATCGAACTACGCTGTATGATAATATTTCGCTTATGTTGTGGTGTATATATATTCGTTGTATTTAATAATAAACGAATATTCAAACGAAAAAGAGAGAGTCTTATGAATTTGCAACGTTATCCAGTAAGGGAATGCTTGAAACTCCATGCTGATTTTAGGCAATAAGTTTATCTGTTTATCCACAAATGACTCACTTCTTCACTATAACGATGGTCATGACTCCCTTCTTAACTATATCAATGGTCATGACTCCCTTCTTAACTATAACAATGGTCATGACTCCCTTCTTAACTATATCAATGGTCATGACAACCTTCTTAACTATAACAATGGTCATGACTCCATCCTTAACTATATCAATGGCCACGACTCCCTTATTAACTATAACAATGATCATGACTCCCTTCTTAACAATATCAATGGTCATGACTCCCTTATTCACTATAACAATGGTCATGCCTCCTTTCTTAACTATAACAATGGCCACGACATCCTCCTTAACTATATCAATGGTCATGACTCCGTTCTTCAATATAACAATAGTTAAGACTCCCTCCTTAACTATATCAATGGCCATGACTCCCTTCTTAACTATGTAAATGGTCATGACTCCCTTCTTAACTATGTAAATGGTCATGACATCCTTCTTAACTATAACAATGGTCATGACTCCCTTCTTAACTATGTAAATGGTTATGACCCCCTTCTTAACTATAACAATGGTCATGACTCCCTTCTTAACTATGTAAATGGTCATGACTCCCTTCTTAACTATGTAAATGGTCATGACTCCCTTCTTAACTATGTAAATGGTTATGACCCCCTTCTTAACTATATCAATGGTCATGACTCCCTTGTTGAATTAAAGTATAACAATTCCCTACTCCCTACTACACCACCTGCCTATAATATAGATAATCGCAAGAAACCTCATGATAACATTTTTTAAAGATGTTTTAAAGATTCGTACACATTGTAACAGAATGTGAAATATATTTAACCTAGCTCCATTTACCAAATGTTGAGTGAGTGAGTTATTGTTTAACGCTGCTTGGGCAATATTTCAGCCATTAGCGGCGAATCAAATGTTGAGTACTTTGCCCACTCGCAACAAGGCCAAACTACTCAAAACCATTTCGGTTTATGTACTTTGTCTACATTTAAATTTCATTGCAAACTACCACGGTCTCAACACTACAAATTACAAATTACATTGAATCCCTACACCGATTTAGATGTAAAAATAGTGTGAACAGTGTAAAAAAAGCATCATTAAATGAAAAATAACCGCAAACGTGGCGTCATTTAGTTAAAATTTGTAAATGCTCGTTTTATTCAATGATTTTTTCACATTTCACTCGGTGTCTCTCCCAGATAGAGTAAACTGAGTTGAATCACGGAGGTTATTATAACTTTAAATTAATAGAATCACCCTTGCATGGCAATCTTATATGCACGCCAGGCAAAACGTTCATCACTCACATCAATCTTTCCCCTGACGTTTGCAAAAATCTTCTGACCAATGCCCGCATTTTGGACCTCAATATTGAAATCCAAATACCCTACTCGTCGCCTTCGTCGAGCGACAAGGCTTTCCAAGTCGTTTCGCAAAAGCCATGACGTAGAACACATGAAAAATACCAGCTGAATATGCAATGAAAAATAGCTAATAGTTACTCTTTTCAAATATAGAACGACAAAAAAGGTGATAAACTCAATGAAGAATGCGCCTGTCATAAGTATCGGGGATGAAATTACTAGATTTCCGGTATATCGCACTGGCAAAGGGGGGCACTTGATTCGGTAGCCCTCGGGGCTGAAGCGGCATACGCAAATCAGCAGCGTCATCCATAACTTTAAAACGGGCATAAAAATGAAAACCTTTGCAGGCGCGATAGGAAAGATTGGTGTGAGTGATAAGATTTTTGCTCTTGACGTATAATAAGTTCAGTTTAGTTGCCCTGCAAACAAGATCCTGTGACTTTTTAACTCTATGTTGATAGTTATAATAAGGTTTGGAAGGAGTTGAGATATAAAATAGGCAAAGTAAGTGATACAATAATTGCGCTTGCGCAAATAGGAAGCATAACTAAGATAATTCAAATAATTATTTAATCCAATATAATTTTAGAAACGAATAAAAAGACAGAATAGAATTTTAAACACAACATACTATATGTATCCACATCACCTTTTAACGTATAGAAAAGTTAATTCAGTTTACAACAACGGGACTGGAGATCAGAATAATACTTATAGGCAAATACATAGTGATATTTAAAAAATCTATAATAGCCTCCCGGACAAAATTAAGTAAAGGAATATACTAAGCTGTTATAGAAATAATGTATCTAACATAATCTCACCATCTAACATATGTACAGGAGCGAATGGCAACTATAAACCATTGTATCCTAAAGAATTCAATTCAAACGCTCATTACATGCATATACTACTCAACACCCCCCCCCCCCCCCCCCCCCCCCATTGTATCCTAAAGAATTCAATTCAAACGCTCATTACATGCATATACTACTCAACACCCCCCCCCCCCCCTTTTTTTACATTTGTCTTATAGTTTAAAAATTACTAGATGAACGAGTCTTTTGTTAAAGGTGATCAAATGCTTAAAATGCAACCAATGTTTTTGCCACATTTAGTCACGTGACATATATATACTTCCAGGGAAGTGTACAAAAGAAAACCCCGCCAACATGGCGCTAATATCTTTCACTTTGCCTCCGCCTCTGAACTTGGTGTAAAGTCAGCAAAGACCACAGAATAAGGACATGATACAAAAGTAAATACTAAATAAAAGAGTAAGTTAACTGCCAAATATGCAGATGACATATGAAACCATTAGCTGACAATAATAGAGAGAATTACAGTGATAACAATAAGAACAAAGCCAATCAGAATTGCAACGTAAGCAATATTTCTGGCTCGGATCCCTTCCTCTTCCGCCACAGCAAAGTCTCCAGCATCAGCTGCGTTCCGTGACTGTAAAGAGATATAGAGTTTATTAACCGAGGAAGTGTGTCATATGACTTTTATGCAACGAGTGTGAATTTGTGTATTACCCGAGCGAGAGCGAGGGTTATACACAAATTCCGAACGAGTTCCGTAAAAGTCATATGACATACATGTACTTCCGACTGTAATAATTTCTTTATTACCAATTCTGAAAACGCATTGAAATATTCAGAAAACGGCCTGCATCCCTTGCGACGGCCCGCTACAGCGACGTCATGAACAATGGTTTTATGACGTCACCGACGACGCAATGCAGTAACTCGTGCTGAAACAATCGTTGCTTGGCAAAAGTGATATGTGCACATGTGCTCATATTGAAAATATGTCCCCGCTTATGACAAACCATATGGGTAATAAAAGAATATATTAGTTGTACTCTGAGGTTGGCCATCGGTCCTCATTTCGATTATTTTCAAATTTTGATTATCCATGTTCTTTTGAATGATCAACAGCAATCAGACCAGTAATCAACGCACTGCTGACCTGTTTATGGAAAGGGAGATAATTCAGTGACTGGTTATAAGCTTCAAACCGTTTGCGCTTCAACGTTTGAGCTCATTTTGTGAATTCTCACTTTAAACTACAACTTCATGTTTGATGGGTACTATTTTACTTCAATTATCGATGAAAATTGGTAGTTTTGAATGTCCGATATGTAATTTTTTTAATAAATTGTTCAATATCGACTCCCTGAAAATAACATCAGCACAAACACATTGATCATGACTTAGTGCAAGGTAACAAACATGTCTGCATTGACTCATTTTTAAAGCAGTTAATAACTTACAAAGAATTTTGTAGAGAAAAATAAAAATGAGCGCTTTCGAAAATTTGAGCCCGTTGCATTATATTGTAGATTCATAAACAGTTTATTCCTGTTTAGTCTGATTATAATACATCAGGAGGTCATCTTATTGTCTATCTAATTCAGTTAATTAAATTAGATTAAGGAAAACAGACATTTGAAGTTAAAATGACACAAAAGTCATGAAAAGATATTTCAAACCGCTCCCTCTTAATTCTTAACAAACATTTTTGTAATCATAAAATAAAGATTTCAATTAAAATGATTTGATTAGAGTTTAAGAAATATGATTCTGCTTCATAAACGCAATTATATCATTGAAAGGTTCAGAAATCTGAAAACATCAAACTGTACCACTTCAGAAGGTTGGTAACTACGATGTAAAACATACATTTATATGTTTCAGAAAGATACGGAAAAAAGCTAATTAATCAAAATGTTCAAAAATATACTTGTTCTTTCTCTCACTTGTACTTTGGCCATGAAAGTAGTCCAGGGTCTTCCTAATAACCCCCCCGCCCTCTATTCCCTCCACCCTTGCAGCTACCAATATTGTTTATTCAGCAAAATAATAATTATTATCTATGATTTTCCTCTATTTATTCAAGAGAAATGATGGGGTACAAGTAATCCAACTTAGTGAAACCCTCTCCTAAAAGTGTAATATCCTACGCGACAGTTTATCCTAAAGCCAAAAAATAAATGTGTATCACTAAAATGGAATGTGATACACCAGACTGACAGCATCCCGCTACATCAGCGTAATTGAATCCGCTGATCGAGCTCCTTCCATACACCCTGATCTCTTTCGTGCCAAATCCCTCGTACTGCTGGCGCGGCTTGATGTTCGTGGCTGTGCTCACCTGTTATTGTTTAAGCAAATGAAATGTCGTTACCCAAGGGGCTTGAAGCTACTCTTTTGAACTGAGCGGAATTTTCCATCCGGGTTGTGCCGCTGTTGCTAGATGCGAGTCGTCTCATTGGCTGGTTAGATAGCTAGCGACACGAGGCTTTTGGCCTAAAGGATATTAGGGTATATGGAAGGAGCTCGATCAGCGGATTCAATTACGCTGATGTAGCAGGATGGGTGGACAGACCTTTCGAATGCATTTGCATTGTCCACTGATGTGTACCTACCTTGAATGCATAGATGATGGCCACTATTGCCATTGGCCAGCAACAGCAACAGGACACAATGGACACTATAAGATAATCCGGCGGACGATCAGATGCGCGCGCAGTCACTCGTTGAGGTTGTGAAACCTGGTCGTAAAACAAAAAACCAGTTGGATTGTCTATGGAAATTTTCAATATAAAATAATAAATTGAACCTTTATCATGGTAAAGTTTTAATATTTGGTATGATCGTTGTAGTTTCCTCTACTTACTTCTATGACTAACCTGGAATCACTTGTTGGCTTGATAATGTCTGCAATGCCAAGCCCCCATGGTTAAGTTAAAACACTAGTGGGAGATTTCAAAAAGAATACCGGAATAAATAACTTAATCAACTTTTTTTGTAATGTTAAACGCACTAATGCAGGCCAATATTTCGTAAACACGACGAATGCACAAATACTGCATAAGTCCTCTTAAACCTTAAAATAGCCAATTTAAACCGTAAAAGCGTGCACTAGTGCCTTTAACTATAAAAAAACATGGACATGGAATAATTGCGGTTACGTTGATGAAATTATAATAAATGGTAAACTTTTTCAATAGTATTAACTCATCGAGAAGTCCTGAGGATTATCCTTTTACTGCTTATCTTTACGTATGAATATGTAGGTTAATTTGTGATTAATTTACGATGTGGTTTCATAAAATGTTTCATGTCACGGTACACGAGAAGTGTTTATGAATATGAATCTTGGATCAATGCGATATCATCACTTAGGTTTGTATCTATGAATTTGACAGATTAAAAAATAGTAATAAAAATCTTACACATCACTTTACATCAAGAGAAAAACATGTGAATTTGGAAAAATCGTAAGTAATAACGATTTTGAAAAAAACAATCGGATTTATTCACTTTGCAAACGGTATTTCAAGAATGTCCGACTCGTTTAGAAGCATAAAAAATGCAACTTTTCACGACATCATTATTGTATAATTGATTAAAGTTACAGCTTAAAAACGAGTTAGTTTCAGAAGAACTGTCATTTAGAAAACATGTGAAGCAACTTTCGCATAAGAGTAGATGCAAAACACCTTTACGCATAATACGCATATGTTGTTTCACCTCGTGTTATTCGCTTATGCATAATACGCATATGTTGATTCACCTCGTGTTATTCGCTTATGCATAATACGCATATGTTGTTTCACCTCGTGTTATTCGCTTATGCGTAATATGCATATGTTGTTTCACCTCGTGTTATTCGCTTATGCGTAATATGCATATGTTGTTTCACCTCGTGTTATTCGCTTATGCATAATACGCATATGTTGTTTCACCTCGTGTTATTCGCTTATGCGTAATATGCATATGTTGTTTCACCTCGTGTTATTCGCTTATGCATGGAAAAGAAGCTATCATAAAAATGTATATCACAGCTCTAAAATCTCACAATAATAGTGAAACCAGATTTTGCTATTCGCTTCATTTCGGTTTTTACAAATTTAATAATAATAATAATAATAATAATAATAATAATAATAATAATAATAATAATAATAATAATGATAATGATAATGATAATAATAATAATAATAATAATAATAATAATAATAATAATAATAATAATAATAATAATGATAATAATAATAATAATAATAATAATGATAATGATAATAATAATAATAATGATATGTGTTCTTATAACGCGCACAAATCAAGTCACTTAGCAAATTCTCTAGGCGCTACAAACGTTCACTGGACATAACTGGGCGTACTGTGTGTAGTATCTAAAATATTGCAACTAGATATCATAATCTTGTTTGAATAAGAATGTTTTCAGTTTTGTCTGAAATGAGGGGACAGTCTTTGCTTCTTAATGGTAAGGGGCAAGGAATTCCACAAGACAGGTGCAACGTAGGAAAAACTTCTGTGACCAAATGACTTGAGTTTCACTTTTGATATGCACAGTTGTTGTTGTGAACTAGAACTCAACGAATGGGCTGGAGTATACTTACTTAACAGGTTAATGAGGGACTCTTGAGAATTCCCGTTGATGCATTGGTACGTAAGGGCTAGCACCTTGTAGTCTATCCTCTGCTCAATGGGAAGCCAGTGAAGACTTACTGACATACGTGCCACATGACTTCGCTTTTTGGCTCTACAAATCAGTCTAGCAGCCGAATTTTGAACCCTCTGCAACTTACATATAAGATCTTGCCCCGCATATTGCCCAGAAGACTTCAGCAATAATGCAGCATGAGAGGACCAAAGAGCGAAATTTAAAGGTGATAATTTTAGATCAATGGTGAATAGCGAAACCCATAAAGTATTTGATATACATATTGGAAATAGTGATTAATTTAGGTTCGGATCGTTGAAAAGCCACTGGAATATGAAGGCTAGTTCTTGATTCGTTTTGGAGGCGTACACGTCGACCACTTGACTGGCGTAATGCGGGTCTGGACCAGGCTTGATTTCAATCAAGTGACAAAAAGCGTATGTTACATTTGTATGTTACATGTACGTTTAAATTATTTCAAAATATGGATATATATTATAGATTTCATTATTTAAAAAACTCAAACTTACTACAACTTTAACATTCTCTTGAGGTCTATAACTGCTTTGGGGTTGACCGTATCCAGCCTGAGGTTGACCGTATCCAGATTGCGGTTGGCCGTATCCTGATTGAGGTTGACCGTATCCAGATTGCGGTTGATCGAATCCAGATTGAGGTTGACCATACCCAGATTGCGGTTGACCGTATCCAGATTGAGGTTGACCGTATCCAGACTGAGTCTGCCCGTAACCGGATTGAGGTTGACCGTATCCTCCAGTTTGCGGTTGACCGTATCCAGACTGAGTCTGCCCGTAACCGGATTGAGGTTGACCGTATCCTCCAGTTTGCTGTTGTCCGTATCCGGATTGAGTTTTACTGTAACCGGATTGATATCCGGATTGAACTTGGTCATATGCTGGCGGAGCAGGACCCAGGGTTTGTGGTAAATCGTCGGTTGGAAAAGGGGGCGTTTTGTCTGAAAGTCAATAAATAAGCTTTATTTAAGCAAACAAAAAATGTCAATGACGCAATGTTAGAAGAGAGAGAGAGAGAGAGAGAGAGAGAGAGAGAGAGAGAGACAGACAGACAGACAGACAGACAGACAGACAGACAGACAGAAAGCGAGAGAGACAGAGATAGACAGAGAGAGACAGAGAGACAGAAAGCGAGAGAGATTGATAGACAGAGACAGAGAGACAGAAAGCGAGAGAGACAGGAAGCGAGAGAGAGACAGAGAGACAGACAGAGACAGACAGACAGACAGACAGAGACAGAGATGGAGACAGACAGACAGACAGACAGAAAGCGAGAGAGACAGAGATAGACAGAGAGAGACAGAGAGACAGAAAGCGAGAGAGATTGATAGACCAGAGACAGAGAGACAGAAAGCGAGAGAGACAGGAAGCGAGAGAGAGACAGAGAGACAGAAAGAGAGAGAGAGACAGAGAGAGACATAGAGAGATATAGAGAAAGATAGAGATAAAGAGAGAGAAAGAGAAAGAGAAAGAGAAAACAGAGAGATGGAGAGAGAAAGAGAGAGATAGAGAGACAGCGAGACAGAAAGAGAGACAGACAGACAGACAGACAGACAGAAATCATTGAAGTGTTTTAGTTTCTTGTTTTGGGGAATATCATTATGTATACTTAACTTGCGATATGCATTTATCAGATTTTGGCAAACTGCACATTGAAATATAAGAGCTGTAAAAAGTAAACACACTGACTGTTGATACAAGGTTCACATGTCAAATACTGTAATGAATATCAAACAGCTACAAAACCAATTTTACAAGTAAAAATATGTTTATTACTTTTATACATCACATCTGATTTATTATTGATAACCAGCAAATATTTTGCAACTCCTACAACTAGGGTGTACAGCAGGGTTACTCCCTCCCCCCTCTTTTATTGTGAGTACGTTGAGATAAAAATTCATCAAATTTTTAAGTATGTAACAGCGTTGAAAGTAACTAGTTGGAGAGGAAGCGTGAAAGTTGCTTGCTTCATATAGCATCCAAGTACATTATATAAGCATATACATGATTATGTCAATATCGATTCATTGTTTTTCTCAACCACATTCGATTCATAAAAGGTGTTCATATGCATTCACGATGAACAAACAGCGGCTGATATATCTATCCTACAACATCGGCATTATTGCAGCAGTCAACTTCCGTCCTGTTTGACCTCCCTGAAATGAGTGCCAAAATGGTAAATCATTTCAGGAATCTGCTGAAACCCTTACCTGCACTCATTGTGCTGTTTTCCCTTCAAATTCTTCAGAATATATGGCAATGATACCAGGCGAAAGTCCGGAGAAAGTCCAGAGTCACATATATTCATAGGTACACCATAACTAGCAGGAGAGGTGGAAGTTTTGAAATCTGATACGCACACACTGTACTTCTCACAGGTGTATTTTTAGAACTGGAGCGAGAACTGAGCAAGGAATGCCTTCCTTCCAGTTACTCCTCGCCGTGCTGTATCGCTCATATCTACGAGGTTAAGCTGCGTTGAGGAGTTTACAGTATTTCAAGGAAAGAGCATGTAATGTTAATGAGCTTTATAAAGTCCAGGGGTCCATTGCACAAAGTAATTTAACACTAAGGTTAACCTTAGTACCATCCTTTAACATTGCTCTAAGGCTACCTTAGTGACTTAAGGTAACCTTAGTGTTTTATGCAACGGCCCCCAGAACGTGTTTGCAAATTTCCAGAGAGGTTTTCTACAACGTACAGCTGCATATAAAAAGTTTGTTAACTTACTACTGTATTTTAGTGCAAATATCATGAAATTTAGGTCTGGTTTGAACGTCAATAAATACCTTCAGCAGAACTGACAAAGGACCTCCCATTATCAATGTTCAAAATAGCCATTCTTTAACTTATTGTTGGATTGTCTAGTCTGTCGTGCAAAAATTAGAATTTTGGCATGATTTAAAAGACAGAAGGGGTCACATTTTCGAAATTCCGATTCCCTTTCATTTCGATTAAAATATTCCATTTCGACTCTGAGAAAAAAATCAACAAACTCATATTGACTTTATGCAAACGGACAAACAAGACTTATGTTTAAAACTGTTGGTCACTTTTAAAGGATTTTGTGAAAAAAAATTAAAATTACTGTTTTCGAAAATTTGACTCCTGGTCACTTCAGTGACCTGCCAAAAACCGGTATGGTTAACTGTTGGGTGTGGCATACGATTGCTTAAAGATGCAATTGATCTCCTCTTCTATATTGAAAAGTATCCGTTTCTTTTCGCAATACTACGACGATTCAACGGCATGCCAAATTACATGATATTTGCACTAGGATAGGCAGGTATGTGAACAAACTTTTGGTATGCAGCTGTATATTCTGAAAGTGTCCAATAACATGTACCTTTATACTTCACTGGAGATTACCAAATTGTTTATCCTTATGCTCTCAAAACATCTTGTCGAGTCTAGAATTGTGGCAAATTTTATACAAAGACTACTAAGGCACATAACCCTTTTCCCATCAACATCCCTGTCAAGTCTAGAAATATTCAAATTCACTTTAGTTTACCAAGCGGCTTTACAATATGTTCTTCCAACACCGCATCAAGATGTTGCAAGTGTACATATAGTGTACTGAGCTGTTTATACTTTTACTTCCGTAGCGTCTTGTCACGCTGACAAGATGTTGCAAGTGTACATATAGTGTACTGAGCTGTTTAAACCTTTACTTCCGTAGCGTCTTGTCTACGAGATGTTGCAAGTGTACATATAGTGTACTGAGCTGTTTATACTTTTACTTTCGTAGCGTCTTGTCTACGAGATGTTGCAAGTGTACATATAGTGTACTGAGCTGTTTAAACCTTTACTTTCGTAGCGTCTTGTCTACGAGATGTTGCAAGTGTACATATAGTGTACTGAGCTGTTTAAACCTTTACTTCCGTAGCGTCTTGTCACGCTTACAAGATGTTGCAAGTGTACATATAGTGTACTGAGCTGTTTATACTTTTACTTTCGTAGCGTCTTGTCTACGAGATGTTGCAAGTGTACATATAGTGTACTGAGCTGTTTATACCTTTACTTTCGTAGCGTCTTGTCTACGAGATGTTGCAAGTGTACATATAGTGTACTGAGCTGTTTATACCTTTACTTTCGTAGCGTCTTGTCTACGAGATGTTGCAAGTGTACATATAATGTACTGAGCTGTTTAAACCTTTACTTTCGTAGCGTCTTGTCTACGAGATGTTGCAAGTGTACATATAGTATACTGAGCTGTTTATACCTTTACTTTCGTAGCGTCTTGTCACGCTTACAAGATGTTGCAAGTGTACATATAGTGTACTGAGCTGTTTATACTTTTACTTTCGTAGCGTCTTGTCTACGAGATGTTGCAAGTGTACATATAGTGTACTGAGCTGTTTAAACCTTTACTTTCGTAGCGTCTTGTCTACGAGATGTTGCAAGTGTACATATAGTATACTGAGCTGTTTATACTTTTACTTTCGTAGCGTCTTGTCACGCTTACAAGATGTTGCAAGTGTACATATAGTGTACTGAGCTGTTTATACTTTTACTTTCGTAGCGTCTTGTCTACGAGATGTTGCAAGTGTACATATAGTGTACTGAGCTGTTTATACTTTTACTTTCGTAGCGTCTTGTCTACGAGATGTTGCAAGTGTACATATAGTGTACTGAGCTGTTTATACCTTTACTTTCGTAGCGTCTTGTCTACGAGATGTTGCAAGTGTACATATAGTGTACTGAGCTGTTTATACCTTTACTTTCGTAGCGTCTTGTCTACGAGATGTTGCAAGTGTACATATAGTGTACTGAGCTGTTTATACCTTTACTTCCGTAGCGTCATGTCTACGAGATGTTGCAAGTGTACATATAGTGTACTGAGCTGTTTATACCTTTACTTTCGTAGCGTCTTGTCACGCTTATAAGATGTTGCAAGTGTACATATAGTGTACTGAGCTGTTTATACCTTTACTTCCGTAGCGTCTTGTCACGCTTACAAGATGTTGCAAGTGTACAGATAGTGCACTGAGCTGTTGATATCTTTACTTTCGTAGCGTCATGTCACGCTTACAAGATGTTGCAAGTGTACATATAGTGTACTGAGCTGTTTATACTTTTACTTTCGTAGCGTCTTGTCTACGAGATGTTGCAAGTGTACATATAGTGTACTGAGCTGTTTATACCTTTACTTTCGTAGCGTCTTGTCTACGAGATGTTGCAAGTGTACATATAGTGTACTGAGCTGTTTATACCTTTACTTTCGTAGCGTCTTGTCTACGAGATGTTGCAAGTGTACATATAGTGTACTGAGCTGTTTATACCTTTACTTCCGTAGCGTCATGTCTACGAGATGTTGCAAGTGTACATATAGTGTACTGAGCTGTTTATACCTTTACTTTCGTAGCGTCTTGTCACGCTTATAAGATGTTGCAAGTGTACATATAGTGTACTGAGCTGTTTATACCTTTACTTCCGTAGCGTCTTGTCACGCTTACAAGATGTTGCAAGTGTACAGATAGTGCACTGAGCTGTTGATATCTTTACTTTCGTAGCGTCATGTCACGCTTACAAGATGTTGCAAGTGTACATATAGTGTACTGAGCTGTTTATACCTTTACTTTCGTAGCGTCTTGTCTACGAGATGTTGCAAGTGTACATATAGTGTACTGAGCTGTTTATACTTTTACTTTCGTAGCGTCTTGTCACGCTTACAAGATGTTGCAAGTGTACATATAATGTACTGAGCTGTTGATATCTCTATCTTCACACAACAAATCGGTTTGGGCACTATCACATATCATTCAATGGGCAGACGTTTTAATATTATGTCCTTTGATTTTATTTGAAGGCTATATGCCATATCCACCATCTACGCAGGTGGGTGTTATGAGATGTTCAACTTACACAAACGATTAGACTTGTAAAACTTTGACAGTTTAACAAATTAAGTATATAAGACTTAACATTAGCGAAAGTGGGTTTCGAACCCGGGACCTCTTTCTGCTGGCGAGTAACGCTTTTACCATTTGAGCTAACGAGGATCCCTGCCTGAGGCAGTACATTTGGTTGTGTCATGTCTATACTGTTTTTCCGGATTGCCTCGCATTATGGCAAAAAAACTTACGCCCTCGCTCGGCACCCGGTCATTATTTACTACATACAAGAAAGCCGATAGGCACAATTCTGAGTCAAGCCGTAGGCGCGTGTGGTGATCCATCGACATTGACAATATGTGAATACGATGAATAAAAGTGGATTAAAAAAGAAGCCAATGGTTGTGATATTGATTTTATTTTTCGTATTGGCGGTCATGTTTTACATATGTATACAATATAAGTCAAATATGAGGACTTTTAGATAACTAGAAATGCAAAAGGGGTGAAGGATGGGGGGGGGGGGGGGGGGGGGGGGGGCGGTATCCAAGGGATTGGGTGGCGGTTTGGCAATGGTTATGAGCAGTCTGATTAAAATCGACCGTGTTCCGAAGAATAAAAGTTTTTAAAAATTAACTCAAGGGGGATTCGAACGTATTCTATCAGAGGCTGTCCTCTCCACAACGGTCTGAAAGCACCTACTTGCTCGCACGTTCTGGCGCAAACTCAACTCGCCAATCACCATGACAGCGGCAAAAGCTTTCGGTATCAGCATCTAGGGGCAAGTAACTCCCGTTTACCATTCGTTTACCTTTATCGCAGCTATCGTTATTTTAAACGGGATGATATGATTGGTCCGCTAATGACTAGGTTTTGTCTACGCTAAACTGGTGTAAGAACGTGCGAGCAATGAGGATGCTTTCTGACCGTTGTGGAGAGGAAAGCACCTGGTAGAAGACGTTTGAATGCCGCTATACTCAATATTTAAGAACTCTTATTCCTCGGAACAGACTGTGGTTATGAGAGGTAATGTTTTATCCTTTTTAAAACGATCAGCTAATCATAATTAAGCGGATTTGACTGATAACGTGAATAGGGTAGTGGGAACGGGGTTGTGGGTCGCTTGTGTTTAATTTTTCAAATATAGTTTTAGTAATATAAGGCTCTAAAATTGTATCATCTTAGCCGCTGTGGTCGAGCGAGATGTAAGGGTTATGAGGTATGAGGTGAATTGGTTCGAGACGGGATATGTCAAAACATTTGAACATTAAAATTTGAAATTTTAGTTGAAATTTGAAATTTTAGTTGAAATTTGAAATTTTAAATGCCCCGTGTAGAGGGACAATATTAAGATAACAGCTCAGGAAAGCTTGATTGAATAAAGTTTGAGGGAAATTACGAAAAATAGTGCCCCTCAAGAACAAAAGAATGACGTCACTGGAGGTTTATAATGAATTGTAAAACCAACAGAAAGTAACCTTTGCACAGCTTTCATCCCATAGTTTTTTTATAATCCCAAACAGAACATTTCCTTTGTGTAGTGTCCTTAGATTCATCCATAAAGTCTTTAAAGACTAGGTGTGAGTCTAGAATACGCCAAAACTCATGCACGTTTTTCTATAATAAATAAAAAGACAAACATCGATTGCGTGGAGACAGATGGACAACATCGATTGCGTGGAGACAGATGGACAACACATACGTACGCCGTGTATATAAAGTCGATTTCTTTCTTTAATCTTTGCATATATAAAAGCAACTTCTGTTAAATGGGGAAATATTGTGAAAACATACAATAAAGATCAATATGAATGTAAATATTAATTTCAGAAAAATGTGTCTGATGGTCAGCCGTTTTTCGTAATCAAGTGAGACCTACACGCAACAAAGATTAAACACGCCACAACAAAGGCTAGATTCAATTACAGAATAACAGCTGGCTGCCGGTATATATTATAAAAACAATCAATATGCACACGTCTTGAGCTTGAGTAAGTGTTAGTCACAATGGATATACTGCAGCTATTGGCACTGTGGTTATGTGTTGTGGGTTTACACTGTTCCTCTCATTGTTCTAAGGACGATGGTGCTCTCTGTGATGATGAACTTCTCTACGAGGATCCCTTTCTTGCAAGACGAGACCCAGGGGAGGTAACTCTGATATGTTTACTTACAGGGACACTCTGTGAATCATGACATTGTATTTCATATCGTAAACACTTCATTCATCAAAACATCACAAACACAACACGTATGTCCCGGATATAAAAATGACGCTCTTCAACGAGCACGTTGTTTAACATCCGGTTACATGTAAAAACAGGACAATTCGACAAATGGAAATCTCAAAATATAAAAGCGAAACGAAACATGTCCTGTTCACAATCGATTTTCATTCATATTAGCACATACTGTTGCATTTAGCTTTGATACATGCCATATAACTTTTATTCTGAAAATAACTGTATTTAATTTACTTAACAGTAAAATACTCGTTTGATGGGCCGATGGTAAGTCTCTCGGGAGGTAAGTCTCTCGTTTTTAGAGAGACTCTCTTAATCATGATAGTAGTTTTGATAATTGTCAGTAAAAGTTAACTCTCAAAGTTATTTATTGTGTCACACATACTTTAAAAACTGGAATAATGACAATTATAGAGGATGCTGTTTTAAACTGCTGTTTTAAACAAGTAAAAGGTTTAGTATACACTGTAAAACTTGATATTGAAAGCCGATTTATCCGCGTTTTATTAGCACTGCATCGGGTGATGATTTACACCATTTGTATAATAGATTTCTATTTATACTTTCTGATAATGATATCTTTTTTCCAGTATTATGATTTATTTAATTCACTGAGAAGCTCATGTAGCTTTTGTGGTCTCACTTCAGTCAGATTTGAAAACCCCGTGATAGCCAAGAAATTTATTACATCCCTAGCTAAACATATTTTCACTAAAACAAACCTTAGTTCAGTTAACCGCTATTAGAACATTTCAACAAGGACAGTCACACGGATGGATGGGTTGCCCGAATTATTCCTGGAAAGATTTAAAGTTTGAAGTGTGATTCGAATACGAGACTTATACGAATTAAGAGACTTTAAATTTATTAATTAATTGATTGGAGTTAAATTAACCTAGTCATTAGAGTTCACCCATCCTATCTAGCCAGTTAAATGTATCTTCAGCTGTTAACATTGTGAAATTTATGTCATCCTGCTACATCAGCGTATTTGTCTCCTTTAGGTCCATCATATGCCATGATATCCTTCGGCCTAAAACGCTTGTATCGCTAAATATAGCAAGCCAATGAAATGACTCGCATTCAGCAATAGCGGCACCACCCGGATGTGAATTCAAACAAATGTCAATGTGAGCTATACATAGCCATGAGTAACCAGCCGTAAGCGATACGAGCGTTTTAGGCCGAAGGATATCAGGGTACATGATGGAGCTAGGCGGAGACAGATACGCTGATGTAGCAGGATGGTTTGTGTATAAGTACTTCATCTTCGACCCCTGATGACACTCACTAGTCAAAATATTCTTTCTCTATTACATAAACATTCTAATTTAGATTTCTACACATCTGTTAAACATCTTTTAAAATGGAAGCATAGTTGTAACCATTCGAAATAAAGATTTAAGAAGATTCCTGACTCTTTTAAGAATAGGTGAATTGAAAATAATGAACAATATACTAAGAGAAGAAATGACATCCTGAGAGAATTCAAATTTTGCCCTTTCTGAAGAATGTTTTAGAAGATGAATTATGTTTTTATGTCCATTTTCTAACGAATAAAGAATAAAATATATGCTTAACTTTGAATGTAAAAAGTAAATTTAACTGCTCTTTTGCAAAACGAAAATGAAAATCGTTTATATTTGTGTGCAAAGTATGTCAGAGAAGCTTTTTAGTACGATGTTCTCTAATATGATTCCATTCGTATATTTCTAAAACATGTAGATATGTTATGTTTTATTCATAAGCGCCAATCCTGTACGTTGATAAAAATCTGTCTCGTAAATGTTGCACAGGGGGCCTGTGGCCTTTATACTGAATAAAATTCTATCCATCTCAACTGGTCGTTTATGCAATCTAAAATTTCTTGACACAGCCCACTGAAAAAACAATGGGATGATCGATGTATATAATGGAATCTTTCTGAACCCAATGCACCGAGAAAGTTATATGTTACAGTAGGTATAGTAAGTAACTTGTTACTGAGTTGTAGACCATTTTCTCAGGACTTATGGGACTAAAATGTTGATCTCTAATGTCAGCGTTCCTGCAGATATGGTGCCCTTACACCGATGACGAATCTGTTGCGCAGATATCGATCTTCTGCAGGAGCTGTCAGTCTTCTGCTTCCAGGATAGTGAGATGTCTGGTCATTCTGGTTAAGGCGATGAAGGAGTCGAATGACCGTTTGTCTGGTGTAACCAAACGTCCTGGCAATCCGGCTATTCGAAACCCCAACTTGTGACATTGCAATTACTCATTCTCGCCCTGCTATTTGTTAAAGATGGCATGTCCTTCTGGTTTTCTGTAACACTAATATTCAATGATAGATTTCACCGCTTTTAGTACTCTTTGCGTGTCCAATTCATGTGCAAATGAAAATCTTTTCCGTAAACTGATAAGACTCAGTTGCGTTTCGGCGATATATTCTTATTGTTCCCATTCGTTTTATTAGGATAAAAAATATTCTATTTTGTCAAACATGATATCAGAATACGAAACTCTGTAGGTGTGAACTTTCTTTATTACTTCAGTTTATATCAATCGCTAAAGACCTACTTGACTGTTTGTTTAGGTTGGAGATATTGTGGAAGAAGATATGGGGGATGGAACAACACAAACAGTTATTACTAGAGCTGTCAACCCGCCGATATTCGGTGAGTGTTTTTTATATTATCATAATGTTACAATATAGTTATCTTTGTACTATGAGTTTCATTGTATCAAAGTACTACATGGATAGTTACCCTAAAATAAGTGTATTATAAAGAAACGTGATAGCCCTGATCAAAGTACTACATGGATAGTTACCCTAAAATACGTGTATTATAAAGAAACGTGATAGCCCTGCTCAAAATACTACATGGATAGTTACCCTAAAATACGTGCACTATAAAGAAACGTGATAGCCCTGCCCAAAGTACTACATGGATAGTTACCCTAAAATACGTGCACTATAAAGAAACGTGATAGTCCTGCTTAAAGTACTACATGGATAGTTGCCCTAAAATACGTGTACTTTAAAGAAACGTAATAGTCCTGCTCAAAGTACTACATGGATAGTTACCCTAAAATACGTGTACTTTAAAGAAACGTGGTAACCCTGCCCAAAGTACTACATGGATAGTTACCCTAAAATAAGTGTACTATAAAGAAACGTGATAGCCCTGCCCAAAGTACTACATGGATAGTTACCCTAAAATAAGTGTACTATAAAGAAAAGTAGTAGCCCTGCTCAAAGTACTACATTGATAGTTACCCTAAAATACATGCACTATAAAGAAACGTGATAGCCCTGCCCAAAGTACTACATGGATAGTTACCCTAAAATACGTGCACTATAAAGAAACGTGGTAGTCCTGCTCAAAGTAATACATGGATAGTTACCCTAAAATACGTGCACTATAAAGAAACGTGATAGTCCTGCTTAAAGTACTACATGGATAGTTGCCCTAAAATACGTGTACTTTAAAGAAACGTAATAGTCCTGCTCAAAGTACTACATGGATAGTTACCCTAAAATACGTGTACTATAAAGAAACGTGATAGCCCTACCCAAAGTACTACATGGATAGTTACCCTAAAATAAGTGTACTATAAAGAAAAGTAGTAGCCCTGCCCAAAGTACTACATGGATAGTTACCCTAAAATAACCGTACTTTAAAGAAACGTGGTAACCCTGCCCAAAGTACTACATGGATAGTAACCCTAAAATACGTGTACTATAAAGAAACGTGATAGTCCTGCTCAAAGAACTACATGGATAGTTACCCTAAAAGACCTGTACTATAAAGAAACGTGAGAGCCCTGCTCAAATTAGTACATGGATAGTTACGCTAGTTGTGTAAGGTTACAAAATGTCTTCGGTGAAGAGGATTGTGAAGTGAAAAAAAAAGTTAATGTAATGTGTATAGTTCAATACTGTGCAAATTATATCTATAATCTTTGATCAATTATTTTTCGAAGCAGGTTAACCATATAGACTTAATACATTGCGTGATTACATGTCTGTATAGATCTTAGATATAAACATATTTCATGCGTTTTGTCATGTTCCTTTGCTAATTATTAAGCACGATTTTTCTTTTTTTTCAACTCAAGAGTAGTTGGATCATGAATGCTATAGGTTTTAAAAGGAACGATTTTTTGTGTTTCTATTTCTATTTACATTTCTGTGCAAAAGTAATTATACTGTTTTACAGCACATTTACAAACAGTCTTTGCAGAGATCAGTTTATGTTAATTGATTACATTAATTTTGGATTTGAACATTTTGACCATTAGCAAGCGTTAGTTCTATTCAGGTTTACACAATTCAGATCACGTCTCACCTAACATTTAGTGAACAAGGTAAATCAGTAAAAATAACTTACTTCAGAGTTTATTTTTATTCAGTTCAACGATCATTGTTTAAATTGTCTTTACATACATTCAATCAACTTGATTCAATCACCATTTATGCTGGGAAAATTGATACTTATCATTCATATTGTATACATAGACTTGGATTCCAGATACTTATCATTCATATGGTTAATGATCTTATCATAAATCTTTCAATAATGATATAACAATATAAAGATTTACACTACTACTACACTACCGTTCACCAATGGTCTCTATTTTTTTTCAAATATGCATCCTGCTACATCAGCGAATATGAATTCGCATATATTCGCTGATCGAGCTCCTTCAACATACCCTGATCTCCTTCGTGCTAAATCCCTCGTTCGGCTGGCGAGGCTTGATATTCGAGGCTATGCTCACTTATTATTTTTTCAGCCAATGAAAGGTCGTTAACCAAGCAGCTTGAAGCTACTATCTTAAACTCAATGGAATTTTCCATCCGGGTTGTGCCGCTGTTGCTGAATGCGAGTCGTCTCATTGGCTGGTTAGATAGCTAGCTAGCTAGCTTTTGGCTTAAAGGAGATCAGGGTATATGGAAGGAGCTCGATCAGCGGATTCATAAACGCTGATGTAGCAGGATGTCAGATATTAAGAATTTTATATTTTCTTCAGAGTTACCTGATTTTCTCACTGAAGAGGAGTGTGACTACATTAAAAATGCGGTCAAGGATGATATCCAGGAAGCAAGGGTGGTTGGAACCGGAGGTCCTGTTAAGAAAGAAAAATCGAGGATTTCTAAAACAGCGTTTCTCTTGGCTGCTCACCATAAGGTTCTTACAAGAATCATGGACAGGTAAAATTGTTTTAAAGGCATCGTAGCTCTATTCACATTTTCTCCATTAAAAACTACAGCTGCATTCCGAAAATTGGTTCACTTACTTGTCAATTTAAGGGAAAAAATAATTTATTTTGTATTCCTCTAAACCATCACAATAGAGACAATAGAACCGACAAAATTATATTTTAAGGTCAGCAGAGACGATACCATGACCCATAGCATTATTTGATATTGATGCCACACAGATAACTAAAACCTACCGTAGCTTATACCCAAATTTTACTGAGCCATGGAAGACTTGCAAAAATGAATCCGCAATTACACCGCAAAGGATCGCAAATCTTCCCCCTCATTCCGAATGGTTCAGCAGAGAAGAACACTATACCCTTGGTCGTTCCTCGTCGTCCACAGACAGCCCAGAATTTTCCGAAAACATTTCTGCAAGAGTGTGTAATTACATTTTCCGCAGGATTTTGTCAAATTTTCCATGATAACATTCCATAGTACTTCCATAGAGGCTAATCAACGGACGTCTGTGAGTTCTGCAACTTTCTGCAGCTCATTTAAGTGGGGTATCAACCAATTGTTGAACATTATTTTAAGAAATCTTGGTCTTGATATTTAGGATATTGACTTCTACAACTACTACAAATTATTCGCATCTGTTTCTGATTCTACTTCTGTCATCACCAATATAAATTGTTTCCATCTCTTTCTCATTCTGATTTTATCATCACTACTATAAATTGTTAACACTTGTTTGTGTTTCTACGTCTGTCATCACCATTATGAATTGTTCACATATCTTTCTGATTCTACTTCTGTCATCACTACTATAATTTGTTCACATCTGTTTCTGATTTTACTTCTGTCATCACTACTATAAATTGTTCACAAATGTTTCTGATTCTACTTCTGTCATCACCACTATTAATTGTTCACATCTGTTTCTGATTCTACGTCTGTCATCACTACTATAAATTGTTCACAAATGTTTCTGATTCTACTTCTGTCATCACTACTATAATTGTTCACATCTGTTTCTGATTCTACTTCTGTCATCACCACTATAATTTGTTCACATCTGTTTCTGATTCTACTTCTGTCATCACCACTATAAATTGCTAACACTTGTTTCTGATTCTACTTCTGTCATCACCACTATAAATTGTTCACATCTGTTTCTGATTCTACTTCTGTCATCACCACTATAAATTGTTCCCATCTGTTTCTGATTCTACTTCTGTCATCACCACTATAAATTGTTCATATCTGTTTCTGATTCTACTTCTGTCATCACCACTATAAATTGTTCCCATCTGTTTCTGATTCTACTTCTGTCATCACCACTATAAATTGTTCACATCTGTTTCTGATTCTACTTCTGTCATCACCACTATAAATTGTTCATATCTGTTTCTGATTCTACTTCTGTCATCACCACTATAAATTGTTCCCATCTGTTTCTGATTCTACTTCAGTCATCACTACTATAAATTGTTCACATCTGTTTCTGATTCTACTTCTGTCATCACTACTATAAATTGTTCACATCTGTTTCTGATTCTACTTCTGTCATCACCACTATAAATTGTTCACATCTGTTTCTGATTCTACTTCTGTCATCACTACTATAAATTGTTCACATCTTTTTCTGATTCTACTTCTGTCATCACCACTATAAATTGTTCACATCTGTTTCTGATTCTACTTCTGTCATCACTACTATAAATTGTTCACATCTGTTTCTGATTCTACTTCTGTCATCACCACTATAAATTGTTCATATCTGTTTCTGATTCTACTTCTGTCATCACCACTATAAATTGTTCACATCTGTTTCTGATTCTACTTCTGTCATCACCACTATAAATTGTTCACATCTGTTTCTGATTCTACTTCTGTCATCACCACTATAAATTGTTCACATCTGTTTCTGATTCTCCTTCTGTCATCACTACTATAAATTGTTCACATCTGTTTCTGATTCTACTTCTGTCATCACCACTATAAATTGTTCATATCTGTTTCTGATTCTACTTCTGTCATCACCACTATAAATTGTTCCCATCTGTTTCTGATTCTACTTCTGTCATCACTACTATAAATTGTTCACATCTGTTTCTGATTCTACTTCTGTCATCACTACTATAAATTGTTCACATCTGTTTCTGATTCTACTTCTGTCATCACCACTATAAATTGTTCATATCTGTTTCTGTTTCTACTGCTGTCATCACCACTATAAATTGTTCCCATCTGTTTCTGATTCTACTTCTGTCATCACTACTATAAATTGTTCACATCTGTTTCTGATTCTACTTCTGTCATCACCACTATAAATTGTTCATATCTGTTTCTGATTCTACTTCTGTCATCACTACTATAAATTGTTCACATCTGTTTCTGATTCTACTTCTGTCATCACCACTAGTACTATTAATTGTTCACATCTGTTTCTGATTCTACTTCTGTCATCACCACTATAAGTTGTTAAACCTATTTTTATTCTGTTAACATATTTGTAACTTGTTTGCTTCTGATTCTTAGTGTTGTGAGTGATTGCGGGTTTATCAGTGGAGATTGCGGGTTTTAGTACTTTCAAAGTCATACAACATGTGATTTAGGGAATATTGAAAATGAATATTTGGTCAGGACATATGTCTTGCTACTGTCGTGTTTTCATTTTCAACAATTATAGTGTTGTTTTAACGAAAATATTTTATTTCCTATCAAACGTTATCAAATAATGCAATCTGTTTCATAATTAGGCTTTTTTGTTAACAAAAGAATATTTTATTCACTATCAAACAGGGCCAGTATTTTGACAGGCTTATCCAAGAAACTTGTTTATGAAGCCGAATCATTTCAGGTAATTTTTTTATTACATGATTCATAATTTTTTTCAAAATTCGTGAATGTATCCTGTCGACATTGTACATTTGATATAACTTGCCTACATGCAGTTAGTAGCCATTTGGTTATCAATCGGACTTACAGCTGCATACTAAAAGTTTGTTCACTTACCATGGGATCATAGTGCAAATATGATATAAGTTGGGTTTTCTTGCGACACCATTAGAATTAGTTAAGCAAAAACTTACAAAGGATCACCATTGTTTATGTGTACAGTAGCCATTCTCTGACTTATTTTAGGGACTTTCTTGTCTCTCGTTCATAAAATGGAATTTTGGCATGATGAAATAGACATGGGGGGGCATATTTTCGAAATTCTGATTTCCTGATTTCGATTAAAATATTCTATCTCGACTCTGTGATAACCAATCTACACGATCACAAAGACTTAATGGACAGGAACAAATATGGCTTGTTTTTATAGGTGTTGATCTCGTTTAAAGGATTTTGTAGAGAAAAAAATCTTGAGTTCAATGACCTGCCAAAACTGTTATGGTTAAATGTGGTAGATGATATAAGATTGTTTTAAAAAATTAAGTGAATATTTTCTTCAACATTATCAGTTTCTTTTCCTCAATGCTACAAAGGCATCCCTAATTACATAATATTTTCACAAGAATACGCACGTATGTGCACAAGCTTTTGGTATGCAGCTGTAAAGGTCATTAGGGTTTTTGACATATGAATTGTCTTTCCTGAATTTTAGATTCAAGCAAAACAAAGTTAGTTTCGATAGCAAATAGTGAAAAAGGGTTTCATAAATTATCCTAATTAGTGAAAATATAAACTTAACTCCAAAGAATAGATTTTGATATAGATTTATGCAATTTTCAAATCGGGCTTCGTCATTTTCTAATACGGCACAAATACGTTAGTATACTGGCAGTGAAGTTCAGCAATATCTGGCGTGGCTCGCTGGATGGGTGGGTCACCCGATCATTGCTGTGTTAACTGAGAGCTTGAAGGGTTATAGTGAAAAACTTGTGGTGTCTCCATAAGCAAGAGACTTTATTCGAATTGTGCCTCTGTTCACCCAGCAGTACTAATTGCGTACCTGGTGCAGATTGTGTTGTAGGTGACCTTGAGCGCTGTAACCGGCAGCTTGGGTTAAACCAGGGTAATAATGCAGGATGCGGTTAGAGCATATCCCTCAGTGGCGTGAATTAGCGCAATATAAATATCCTTATTAATATTATCATCATTATTATTATTGTTGTTGTTGTTGTTGTTGTTATTATTATTATCAATATCATAGACTTAGTTACCATATTATGATAAGTATGATGACAAGTACTATGACTGAACTTTTGTTATTCAAGGTTGGATATTACGGAGTTGGAGGGTTTTACAATTTCCACACTGACAGCACCCCTACTCATGAAGCCACCCGTTTTGAGAGACCATGCTGTAACAAATACAGCTTAGATATGTCCCATTCTAAATGCACAGTGTGTAGGTAAGGTTTTGGATGGATTTGAATTTTTTTTAAATGACCCCTACGAAGCAAAATTCAAATCAGAAACACATCGAAGTCTGATTTTTAGTTTTAAGCTCATCTGGCCTTAAGAAACGGTTGACTTATGGTATGGCATGGCGTAGGACGTCTACCCGAGCGTCCGACCTTCCATAAAGTTTTCACTTTTTTATCTTCTTAAAAACCTTTGACTAAGGAAATCTGAATCTTCTGTACAGACTCCTTCACCTATGAAGTTTTTAATTTAGAAATCTGGAGACCTTGTGACTCCTTATAAGGGCCATAGGGGCTTTCATCTTCTTCTTCTTCTTCAGGAGTTAAAGGCCTTGACAGCTGAAACCTTATTTACAGACTCCTTAGCTGATGGGGATTCTAATTTATAATTTTGGTGAACCTGTGACCCCTATTAAGAGGCAGAGGGACCACGCCCTAAAAACCTATTTTCATCTTTTTCACCAGATGCATAAGGCATAGAAAACTGAAAACTTGTGTAACGACTCTTAAGCTGATCGGGTTTCTTATTAATATAATTATTGATGTGGTGACGTGTGAAGCATAAGAAGGAACACAGGGTGAGACTCTTTTAACCTATCTTTATCTTCTTCCCAAGAAGCGAGGGAATTTTATATTTATTATTTTATATCCAAATTCTCGTAGCTTGCAAAAACCTTTGATTCAAAGCTTGGTGGCTGAGAATGTTTGTTTGAATCCTGGAAAATAGTCTTTGAAAATGATACAGCATTACGAATGCATGAAAATCTATGATGCTGTGTAATTCTTAACATTGCTATAATTAAAAGTATCCCTCTACCTCACTGGAATTTATTGAGAAGTGATTTTTGAGACGCATCGAACGATATCTAAGCATGAATCGAAGACGTATAATTATGTATCTCAGTTTGTGTACATACCACGCCACTATGGTTGCTAATTCTCTTTTTCAGATACGTTACCATACTGATGTATCTTAATGACGTAGGAGAGGGAGGCGAGACAGCTTTTCCTCTCGCAGATACACAGGGACAAACGATGCCGGTAAGTTATATGAAATTATGAAAAAGTATTTCCCTTCATACAATAGAAGTGTAGTATTACTGAAACATCTTTTCCTCCCGCAGTTCCACATGAGCAAACGATGACGGTTAGAAAACTAAATGATAAATATGAAAACCATAGTTTCCAATCCTACAACATCAGCTTAGTATTATAAACAGCTTTTCCTCTAGCATATACACATTGACAAACGATGTCGGTTAGTGATCTAAAAAAGCTAAAACTAAAAGTGATAACCCAAATATCCAATCTTACACAATCAGCAATTATGCATCCACAAAGCTTAAAAGAACGTTGCTGTATGCCATGGCGCGGCTGATAAACTTCAAGGATGATTTCGCGATATATATACCTGTGCTGTTATTACCATCCCGGTGTCAGGAGCTTGATTGGTTGATGCAAATCTTCACTTAGGGGTATTATTTGCTTGTTGAGAAGGTTTCCTATTGAAAACGTAATTTTTGATAAACCCAAACCTTTGATAAAATCATATTTCGAATATGTAAGTCTATAAATCTAGAACATGTCCCTGTCATGTGCTAATGAGAGCCCTTTCCACAGAAGGATTAATTTCTTGTGAATTTAAATCAAGTGCATTAATGTCTATATCCAAATTGAATCTAGATCTGTTATTTTGAGATTTGTTTATTTTTGGATTAATAATCTACTACTACCTGAATGATTCTTTGTACATATATTGCAGTCACAAAAATATGTATTGATATTCACAGGTAGAGATTTTAGATGTAGCTTAATTAAATTTAGACTGGGTTTACTTAATTTCAAGTACAGGAAGAATGCCGTGAAGAGTCAGTCCAATATGTGGAGCACAGGGGTGTAGTGGTTAGCATGATTGCCTCTCACGCCAGGCACCCGGGTTCGAATCCTGTTGGGACACCAAAATTTTGTGACTTGGGTCTCATCCTGTGTTGTGTCCCTGGGCAAGACACTTCATCTACTTTGCACTCAGTTCACCCAGCTGTACAAATTGGTACATGAACAAGGGGGAAGTACGGACCTATACGGTCGCGCGGAGCGCTTGTTAATCAGCGGCACCGAACATACTATCTCCCTCCAGGGTAATAACACTCATGGCGCTTTGAGCATGCCTTGTCATGGATATATGCGCGGTATAAGACTGCTATTATTATTATTATTATTATTATGATTAATTATTATTATTATTATTATTATTATTGTTATTATTATTATTATTATTATTATTATTATTATTATTATTATTATTATGCCAAGACGCAATTGAAGACGAAATCCATTTTTTTATCTGTAAACCATATGATGAAAAAAGAAACGGAAACGTACCTCCTCACCAGCTGTCAAATCCACCTCAAAGTAACGAATAAATCATTATTATCATCTGGTGATGAAATTGTTTTTAGAAATGTGTCATTGAATATGCCATCTAATTAAGAGATGAATTGATGCACACACAAAACTCTTGTCCTGGCATGTTTAGCTATCTGCAGCGATTAATTGGTTTATATCTATATACTATTTTGATTATATAATAATTTAATGCTACTTTCTACATAGATTGCACATTGTGTTGGAGGTGACCTTTAAGCGCTTAATCGGCAGCTTTGGTTAGACCAGGGTAATAATGGTCCATGACTCTTGTATTCGCTATGTGCACACGTCATAGTGGAGTTTAGTGGTATATAAATGGACATATTATTATTATTATTATTATTGCAATGCATTTTCTCTACATGTACAGGACAAGTATGAGTTCCTAAAGCTGATATGTGAGAACGCTCCTGTAGTTGTGTCACCTGTCAAAGGAAACGCAGTCATGTGGTACAACAACATTGTAGATCCTGAGGTGAGTGACATGAAGATACAAAGATCTTGGTTTAGTAGGGCAATAATATATTGGAACATGCTGATACAAAGAGGTTGTTCTGATAAAACGAAAACATTCCGGACCCAGGGGTTGGAGGAATGCCGATATAAAGAGGTTGTGTTGGTGGTACAACAACATACTGTATCCTGGGATTGTAACATTTTGATATAAAGAGGTTGTGTTGGTGGTACAACAACATACTGTATCCTGGGATTGTAACATTTTGATATAAAGAGGTTGTGTTGGTGGTACAACAACATACTGGATCCTGGGATTGTATACATTTTGATATAAAGAGGTTGTGTTGGTGGTACAACAACATACTGTATCCTGGGATTGTATACATTTTGATATAAAGAGGTTGTGTTGATGGTACAACATACTGGATCCTGGGATTGTATACATTTTGATATAAAGAGGTTGTGTTGGTGGTACAACATACTGGATCCTGGGACTGTATACATTTTGATATAAAGAGGTTGTGTTGGTGGCACAACATACTGGATCCTGGGATTGTATACATTTTGATATAAAGAGGTTGTGTTGGTGGTACAACATACTGGATCCTGGGATTGTATACATTTTGATATAAATAGGTTGTTTTGGCAATAGAACAACATATTGATCCAGGGATTGTAACATTTTGATATAAAGAGGTTGTGTTGGTGGTACAACATACTGATCCTGGGATTGTATACATTTTGATATAAAGAGGTTGTGTTGGTGGTACAACATACTGGATCCTGGGACTGTATACATTTTGATATAAAGAGGTTGTGTTGGTGGTACAACATACTGGATCCTGGGACTGTATACATTTTGATATAAAGAGGTTGTGTTGGTGGTACAACATACTGGATCCTGGGACTGTATACATTTTGATATAAAGAGGTTGTGTTGGTGGTACAACATACTGGATCCTGGGATTGTATACATTTTGATATAAAGAGGTTGTGTTGGTGGTACAACATACTGGATCCTGGGATTGTATACATTTTGATATAAAGAGGTTGTGTTGGTGGTACAACATACTGGATCCTGGGACTGTATACATTTTGATATAAAGAGGTTGTGTTGGTGGTACAACAACATACTGGACCCTGGGACTTTATACATTTTGATATAAAGAGGTTGTTTTGTTTTGTGTAGTGATAGTAGTAGCAGTAGTAGAAGTAGTAGCGGTGGTGATATTTGTAGCATTTGCAGGAAAGGTAGTAGTTGTTGTAACAGTAGTAGTAGTAGTTGTAATGATAGTGATAGTGGCAGTTGTAGTAGTAGTAGTAGCACTAGTAGTAGCAATAATAGCAGTACCAGCAGTAATAATAGTGTAGTAGTAGTAGTAGCAGTAGCAGTAACAGTAATAGTAGTAGTAGTAGCAGTATTAGAAATAAACATACGAATTCTGGTATTTTGTTTGATATGCTCTTACATTAATCAAGTTTAAGTCACAACATAGATTACAACGTGTGAGGTTCCATTGTGACGTCAGTTTAACCTTATGACGTCACAATTTCAAACCTTTGTGATGTCATACGTGCAGCTGTACTATGCTTGAATGATAAACATGACTGATGAAAAGAAATTGTTGTGGTTACAGGAACATGAAAAGTTTAGATATCAGTTCTAACACGTTAAAGAGCATATTGTAGTTTTGGTTACAGGAACATGAAAAGTTCAGATATCAGTTCAACAGCATATTGTAGTTTTTGTTACAGGAACATGAAAAGTTCAGATATCAGTTCAAACATGTTAAAGAGCATATTGTAGTTTTGGTTACAGGAACATGAAAAGTTCAGATATCAGTTCAAACATGTTAAAGAGCATATTGTAGTTTTGGTTACAGGAACATGAAAAGTTTAGATATCAGTTCAAACATGTTAAAGAGCATATTGTAGTTTTGGTTACAGGAACATGAAAAGTTCAGATATCAGTTCAAACGTGTTAAAGAGCATATTGTAGTTTTGGTTACAGGAACATGAAAAGTTCAGATATCAGTTCAAACATGTTAAAGAGCATATTGTAGTTTTGGTTACAGGAACATGAAAAGTTTAGATATCAGGTCACACATGTTAAAGAGCATATTGTAGTTTTGGTTACAGGAACATGAAAAGTTCAGATATCAGTTCAAACATGTTAAAGAGCATATTGTAGTTTTGGTTACAGGAACATGAAAAGTTCAGATATCAGTTCAAACATGTTAAAGAGCATATTATAGTTTTGGTTACAGGAACATGAAAAGTTCAGATATCAGTTCAAACATGTTAAAGTGCATATTGTAGAGAACACCCTCATTGGTTAAGATATGTTGTCGTCATGGTAATCATTTCTATTATAGATAGTGATCACGATACAACATTATCGAATGATAAGCATGAATATATGTTTCCTCGCTCTGCACTTGAAATACCAGTTTTTAAGTAATTAAAAAGCGTGAGAATATTTCAAAGGATGTTCATATTAACCATCAGTTTTGTTATCATAATCATCATCATCTTTATCATCATCATCATTGTTATTATCACCATTATTATTATCATTATTTTTATTATCAATAATTATTATTTTTAACAAAAAGTTAAATCATTTTTTAATTCATTATTATCAAAAATATAATTATCATCATCATCATCATCATCATCATCATCATATTGTTATTATTATTATTATTATTATTATTATTATTATTATTATTATTATTATTATTATTATTATTATTATTATATTTTTTATTAATATTACTATCGTCATCGTCATCGTTATTGTTGTTGTTTTTGTAGCCGTTGAAGTCATTATCATCATTATCATCATTATATGAAAACATAAATATCATTGAAAAAGTTCATTTAAAATTCTTAAAGATGATAACTGGATTTAGAAATTCTACAGCGAATTACTTCGTTTACGGCGAACTAGGTCGCGAGCCACTAAGTATGCAAATATACAAAAGAATTATATCATTCTGGCATAAGACCTCAATACAAACTGACATCGTCAAGTTATCTAGCACAATTCTAACATTTCTAAAACTTGATCAGCACAATGCCAATAATAAATGGCTGAAGAAAGTGGAAGAAATTCTACACAATTGCGGACTGAGTGATGTTTTCAATAACCCATTTAACTATAGTACAAATTGGCTTTTTGCAAAAGTTGATTATGTATTAAAAGATCAGTTTCTCCAGTCATGGAGAGAATCTATTCGATCAAGTTCTAAGGGACACTATTATAATTATTTTAAAGATAGCCTGCACTTTGAAAAATATTTGTTGTTGTCAAAAAATATCTCAATCCCAATTTCAAAGTTCCGAACATGTAATCATAACCTACCCGTTGAAACAGGGAGGTGGCGCGGAATCCCAAAGGAGGCGAGGACATGCCACCTCTGTGACTCACCGACGGTTGCTGACGAAATGCCTTAAGTAGTTTTAGAGCTCAGTTTATACCAGTTTCTTATTCAAATTGGCCAAACCCTCACAAACTTAATCTACTCCTCAATAGTAACAAATTCCGATGTTTAAAGAACCTCTCTTTGTTCATCAAATGCATTTTTTCACATTTTTAAAAGTGTATATGCTGTTGTATGTTACTTTTTATGTTATGCATGCGCAATTCGTATCTTTACTTCTCTTTGTAAAATTGCTTATGTACCACCGTGCGTGGTTTTAGAGAATAAAGAATCTGAATTTGAATCATTAATATTATCATTATTATGTTTACAGCATGGTTGGCTTGGACCAGTTGATGAGAGGTCTGTGCACGGAGGTTGTCCTGTCATTAAAGGGGAAAAATGGGTTTCCAACCTTTGGATAAATGCTCCCCCCTACAACGCTCTCACAAAACAATCCAAATATTCCTAACCTCATTTTTTTCAATTGACTGCTCTTTAGTGAATGAGTTTATTTCATTTGAAACTAACAAAATCGAGTTTGATACAAACATTTTCACGGATTTGATACAAAAAATTTATCTTAAAGGGCAGTGTTTTCTTCTGACACTTCTCCGTTTACTACTTTACTTAAAGAGCCACTCCGTGAGTTGTTGGGGTCATATATGCCAAACTTAATCAATGGTGTCATTTGATCGCGAAGTATCGACTGTCACCAAAAAGAAACATTTCAAAGCTAATTGGTTTTGTACAGTGACCATATGAAGGTAGAACGTCGCAATTATGATCGAAAACCGGACAGTGGCGCGCGTCAAATAGTCAAACATAATTTTGGAGACTTATCTAAAACAGCCAGGAGGGCAATTAGGAGTTGATAGTGTGTGTTAGGTTATGTAACTAGTATCCATGTATATTGAACGTGATATCTACACCACTGTGCATCTAAAAGACTGTTTTTAGATTTTCATGGAAAACCAGTATTTGTTATATCTATGTCTTTTGGACATGAAATGTTAAAATGTTTTGATTTTATATCACCACATATGACATTTAGGTTCGTATCAAAGGTAAATAATATGTTACGAAAATCACGGAGTGGCTCTTTAACGACAGTGATTTCTAAAAAGTTAACGAGTCGTGTACCATTGCTATGTCCGTTTTAGCCGAACTGTGTCCCTTTTTTCATAAGCTCATTTTATTGATTAAAATTATAGTTTTGCAATTGGTAATATTTGTTTTTCTATTCGTGAGATCCCTTTGTTTCCATACGAAAAAAATGCCGTTAAACGTTTTTGCAAAATGGCTGTTTAGAAAAACATATATAGTTACCGAAATATATCAGATTGATAATCGTCAGTGAAATTCAGCAACAAGCATCGCTGTTTGCTAGATGGATGGTTACCTCGATGCTGGGTAAACTGAAAGTTTGAAGGAAAACCTTTTGGCTGTCATTGATACATGAGTTGAGAGAGACAGGTAAATTTGTTAAAACTAAGCCTCTGTTCACCCAACGGTAAAAAAGCTTAGCCAACTAAGTAAAGGCTGTGTATTGAAATTAATGTTTTTATCATTATTATCTGACACGCCAAGGATGGACACGACTATCACAAGACACTCAAAAAATTACTTAAAACATATAAATACGAAGGGTGTCCTAAAAATTTCCGGCCTGACCATCAAAATCAAGGAAACATTCAAATTTGTATGACTTATTTTTCGACATAATCCCCCTTGATCCAGTGCATTTGCTCCAGCGTTTTTGTAACATCTGCAACCCATCTGAAAACCAGTTCTTATCACGAGACCCCAAAAACTCCTCTACTGCAGCAATGACGTCATCGTCAGTCTCAAACCTTTGGCTAAGGAGCTCTGTTTTCAGTCGATGGAAGAGGAAGAAGTCTTAGGGGCTAGGTCTGGAGAATAGGCAGGGTGGGAGAAAATCCTGAACCCACAATCCTGTGCTGCACTGACTGCAATTTTGGGCGGTTTGAACGGGATCATTGTCCTGCAACAGCCACACACCTTTGTGCAGTTTACCCCTTCGTTTCTCTTTGATAGTCACTAGCCTTTCTTGCATTACTGTGTCAAGAACAGCCTTAATGTTTTCACCTGTGGTGACATCAGATGGACGACCAGAACGAGGCTCGTCTTTAGTGCTTACTCTAACCCACTTAAATTCAGCACACCAATGTTTAATGGTGCTATTTGAAGGCGCACAGTATGAATGCGTTTCAGGCATGATTTTATATCAAGGCCGGAAACTTTTGGGACAACCCTCATAAGATTATTTTCTATAAAACATTGAAAGTTTTCGAACTATCTCATGAAATGCAGAATTCCTTAGTTATAGATATTTATATTTATTTACATTTTACGAATTGAACTATAACGAACTTAAAGACAAGACGACGTTTTAGGGCGAATCGAAAGAGCAATCAATGCACAATGTACAATTGTATGATAAAAGAAAACATCTAATAGAAGAATAGAATTGTTCCCAGATACTTTTTGCAGAGCCAGAAGAGGGTGAAGATAGCCCCTTACACGACTCTGAGGGGCGGGATAGCGCTGTGGTAAGCGCGTTCGGCTTCGGATCAAGAGGTCCGTGGATCGAATCCCGCCAGGAGCTCGGCAACTTTGTCTGCAGTAGAGAACTGTTCTACACGCAGTTAGGTTTGGGTGCAGTGCAACACTGAGTTTCAGCGCAGTACCACCCATGGTTCGCTAGTTCAAGCAGATGCTCGCAGGTTTCACCGCAATGCATAGCCACAATGGTGTTGCCGGCTTTCTCCCTGCAATAACACTAGCAGGCGCCATATAAGTGAAATAATCTTGAAAGCGGCGTTAAACCCCAAGTCACTCACTACTCACTACACGACTCTGAAATCAAATGTATGGGAGCTGCCCCAAATTGAAAGTTATCTCTTATGGTTAAAATTTGGAACATCTCAACCGTTTTTGGAATAAAAATAGAGCCGATGGCTCTGTAGCTCATCAGGGTTTTTTTCAAGACTATGATACAAGGTTTTCCATTTGAAATACAACATCACCATAAAAGTACAGTGTCACTATACACAAACTTGGATTAAAAACGTTCATTAAAAACCATATCGTATTCCTAAAAAAACAAATTCTTATAATGAAATAGATGTTAAGGAGTAACTATATTTTTTTTTATTTTTCACACTTAATACTTAATACTTTCCTCATGCACTTAATGCCCTTTGACATGACTTTTTTTATTTTTGAATATTGAAGAATAGATATTCAGCTTTCACCATGCAAATTTACAGCAATTTTTCGTTTATTTTGTTTATTGGTACGAACCTCTTTAACATTGCGTGCTGATTGACGTCACAAGGCGTCACAATCATTAAGTATGACGTCACAATGTTAGCCGTGCGGCAGACTTGGCTATGTTCATGCTTTTTATTTGATATATTTCTGCGAGTAATAAATAAATAAAATACTAAACTCGGTCCCGTTTATTTACTTTCGCTCGTTAAATACCAAACCATTCACTCGTTTCATAAAAATGTCATAAAACGGGACGTCGTTTAGTATTTTTCCACGAGATGACTAAGCTATGTATTCTAGATTTACCAAGCTAGATATACGTGTCCACCGGGATCCGTCCTTGTACACGTTTCACTTATGGGTAAAAACGGCAATCAGCATGTCTAATTTTTGTTGTGTGGTTTACTTGGAATAATGAACCAAACAACAGTTCAATCTGGAAAACATTATCTTACCCGAAGATAGATAGAAGTTTACAGCTGCATATCAAATTTTTTTTCACTTACTACTGTATCTTAGTGCAAATATCATGTAATTTAGCTTTGATTTGAACGTCAATAAAATACTTTCAGCAGAACTGACAAAGGACCTCCCGTTGTCAATGTGTAAAATAGCGATTCTTTCACTTATTGTTGGACTGTCTTGTTTCTCGTGCACAAATTTTAATTTTGGCATGATTTACTAGCCAGGAGGGGTTAAATTTTAAATTTCCGATTTCCTTAAATTTCGATTAAAATATTCCATTTTGACTT
Organism: Phorcus lineatus; assembly: GCA_921293015.1. Classification (NCBI taxonomy): domain Eukaryota; kingdom Metazoa; phylum Mollusca; class Gastropoda; order Trochida; family Trochidae; genus Phorcus; species Phorcus lineatus. Next base: position 10,684,982 of record OV121093.1, on the reverse strand, counting down.
TCTGAGAAAAAAATCAACAAAATCATATTGACTTCATACAAACGAAGAAACGTGACATGTGTTTAAAACTGTTGCTCACATTTAAAGGATTTTATAGAGAAAAATAAAAAACACTGTTTTCGAAATTTTGACCCCTGGTCACTTCAGTGACCTGCCAAAATCTATTATGGTGCAATGGATCTTCACTTCTGTATTGAAAATTCAAAATTTAGATCTTTTTCGCAAGGCTACGATAAATCAAACACACGCTAAAATACATAATATTTGCACTAGGATAGGCAGGTATGTGAACAAACTTTTGGTATGAAGCTGTATAGGTATGCCAAACATACATGTAGCCTCTGATATGTCCGTTTTTAAGGTTAGACCTATATATATTAATTTGATTACGGTTTTGATAGATCTTTAAACTCATGAAATGTCTAAGGTCTGTGAAGGGAAGCGGGATATAGGGTCTTTGCTAAATAATGCTCTTGTTATGAAGGCAAATAATGTAGAGGTTTGTAAACATTTTTATTGCAACATAAGGAAAAATCATTATCATAAATGTTCAACTTAATTTTCAGATGCGACGTTTTATTTGCAAAGGTAATTCTAAATTTTAATTTTAATCAACATGTAAGATGCCTGTAAAGAGAGTTTGAATGTATTTTAAACATATTTAGAGTAACTTATCTATTACAACTTAAAAGTAATTTGTAGAACACAAGCCTAGACTCACGCCGGTTTAATTGATAAACGATTACACGTTTCGACAATAATGGTTCAGAAGTCATTAACGTGAAATGTTTGAATGGTTTGAAAGTGAGGCTTAAATATTATCTGTTTCTAAGTAAAAGATTCTTGACTATAGCTTGATGGGAAACAACGACGTGCAGTAAAGACAGACAAGAAAAGAAGTTTATTGTATCAAAGACCTCCGCCTCAAATACAGTTCAAACAGTTTAGACAAACCTTTTTTTATCAGTGTATAATTGTAATTTCAACAATTCATCACTTAATTTGATATTATTTTGTACACAATGACTAATTTACAATATTTGTTTTGTCACTAGATGATCATAATGATTAAAACGAATTCGGTGATCAGTTTCATATCTCTTTCATATCTTATCACATGGTTGACAGATAAAACTTGAATGAATTTCGTCTTAACATGCATCTTTGATTAACGTACAGACTCTTTGGTTCTTTCAACTGAAAGCATTCTCCCTTTATCTATCATGAAAGTAAGTAATCCAAGTATAGATGTAATCACGTTAAACATTAAATATCTATCTGTAAGTGTCTAGAGATATTTACAGTAGACAATATAACAATCATAGCGTCTTCATACCCGATTGATATTCCTGATGAAACGCCTTTTAAAGATCTATTACAGAACACTTTGAGAAAAGCATCCTTAATTCCAACGGTTTGGTTTAACAAAACAAAACCAAAGCAATAAAATCAACGCCGAAGATCTAATGTAGATGTAATCACGTTAAACATTAAATATCTATCTGTAAGTGTCTAGAGATATTTACAGTAGACAATATAACAATCATAGCGTCTTCATACCCGATTGATATTCCTGATGAAACGCCTTTTAAAGATCTATTACAGAACACTTTGAGAAAAGCATCCTTAATTCCAACGGTTTGGTTTAACAAAACAAAACCAAAGCAATAAAATCAACGCCGAAGATCTAATGTTTGGTGCCCAAGTACCTTTTCGAATACTATCTAACTAGACCAGCAAATGCTTTTAACAAGTGAAGGAATGAGCACATACGCCGAACTGTCGTGAATATAGCAATAAAAAAACTTCTTATCCAGAATTACTGTCTTCTTTACGTATTTAAGTTGTTTATCGGCCTAATTTAGAAATTAATGTTAAGTCAATGTCATATTCGAACACATTTCATTGAAATTTAGAAATTAATGTTACGTCAATGTCATATTCGAACATATTTCATTGAAACCCTAAAGTAGCCATGTGGTTCGTATTTAAGTCGATCTTTCAAGGTGAATTGTAACGTGTCAACGCCAGGAGTTGGAACAGCCTTTCACCTTTCACTCCTAAAAACCGGTAATTAATAAGTTTTACAGCCTGATTTCTAGTTTTCTGATTTCTGGGTTGAAATGGGGTGCACATTCAAAGGCCTAAATTACAACACTATAGACAAGCATCAGTCTGATATGGAAAGGTCACGTGATGTCAAGGGACATAACTCTTGAAAGATTGGCCGAATTATCCTGGATTAGTTTTATCTGCATCGCTGATTGAATTCTTAACCTTCCTATAGGGTTTCATGAAAAGAGAATATTGTTATCGTAAAAAAACACTTTTTAAATCAATAAAAACAGTTTTCAAAAATATAGAATGTTCGGTTTAACTACAGGGATAAATTTTCCTAACAAAAAACTAAAGCGTAGTCACAGTTTCTTTATTTTTTCAGCTTTGACAACAGAGTATTTACAATAAATTTTGTCCTACTTTAAAATTGAGGCGACGAGGTGATTTTTGGTTTAACGCCGCTTTCAATAGTACTTCATATGCAGGGAGAAAGACCGCAACACCATTGTGGCTATGCATGGCGGTGAAACCTGCGACCATCCATTGGCACTAGCGAACATTTAAATTTAGAATACAAATTTTACACGAGAAAACATTCATTCATGCTTATATTTCGCACACACAAGACACAGTATGTTATCGATAGAGCAATACTGAACTAGCGTGATACCAGTCCCGCTGCACAATAGTTTGCACTGAAGACATAACATGAATATCGCCATCACAATGCTACTTATTCCTACAAATAGAAGTAGCTCCGTCACAAAATCATATTCAACCTCTGTCTTAATACGAAGGTTTCTTGATCTAGAAATGAATTCCTACACAACCTCTGTCTTAATACGAAGGTTTCTTGATCTAGAAATGAATTTCTACACAAACTCTGTCTTTATACGAAGATGTCTTGATCTAGAAATGAATTCCTATACAACCTCAGTCTTAATACGAAGGTTTCTCGGGCACGAAATGCTGAACGCTGGTTGGATGCATTCAAAATTATTTGTGCAATCAGCAGTTATCTCTGTATCGCAATATATTGCAAAACGAAAATGAGTAGCGACACCCATCCTTAGTGACAACAAATATGTTATTCATGCATTGGGTGTCTTCATTAGCTGAGGTATTTTCAGCCGCAATATTGCGCCGGTAGGGGAAACTGACGGAAGCCCGAGAAACCTTCGTATTAAAACAGAGGTTGTATTTCAGGACGGAGCTACCTCTGTTGGGAGAGAATGACCCCAACTCGTTGAAATATTTGTTCCAGCCCGCTGTCTTAAATTAAAGTAATAAACAGAATATAAAACGCCCTTTATATAAAACAATTTCTTTATTAATACCGTGAAATATGTGGTATCAAACTCGCTTTGGTTCGTTTCAAATGAAAAAAAACCTCACTCAATAAATAGCAGTAGATCAAAAAGGTTTGAGGTTAAGAATATTTGGATTTTTGTGTGAGAGCGTTATAGGGTGGAGCATATATCCACAGGTTTGAAACCCATTTTTCCCCTTTAATGACAGGACAACCTCCGTGAACAGACTTCTCATCAACTGGTCCCAGCCAACCATGCTGTAAAGATGATAATATTAATATTAAGATTAATATCAATATTAATAATAATAAAACGTATAAAAATACGTATAATAATAGTGATAATAACAAAATTGATGATTATAATTAGATTACATTATAATAGTCAAGATAATCCTCCTATTCACTATCTTATTGTATAAATGACCTTATGATATCAAATATATCAACACGAGTTGATAAAATTTACAAAAATCCGAGGCTTCTAAAAGAAGACACGAGGGTGAGATTCTATTTATCATCCAAAATCATTTTTCATTTCGATTCCGTGAAAAATGTATATTTCTTAACACTGCACTTCTCTCTCTTTCTGTCTCTGTCTGTCTGTCTGTCTGTCTGTCTCTCTCTCTCTCTCGTCCTTGTTCCACAAAGAGAACCTTTATGTATTAGCATGTACTCATTTTAGTAAAAAAACTAGACAAATGATCCGTCATTACGGACTGCGGGACGTATTATACCCCCAGCTCACCTCAGGATCCACGATGTTGTTGTACCACATGACTGCGTTTCCTTTGACAGGTGAAACAACTACAGGAGCGTTTTCACATATCAGATCAAGGAACTCATACTTGTTCTAAACATATAGAAAAGATGCACTAAAAATCATTTAGAAAGTAGCATTCAATTAGTAAGTCATCCTGCTACATCAGCGTAATTGAATCCGCTGATCGAGCTCCTTCAATATACCTTGATCTCTTTCGAGCCAAATCCCTCGTACGGCTGGCGCGGCTTGGTGTTCGCGGCTGTACTCACCTGTCATTGTTTATGCCAATGAAATGTCGTTATCCAAGGAGCTTGAAGTTACTCTTTCTTTTGAACTTTCCATCCGGGTTGTGCTGCTTTTGCAGGATTCGAGTCGTCTCATTGGCTGTTTAGTTAGCTAGCGATACGAGGCTTTTGGCCTAAAAGATATCAGGGTATATGGAAGGAGCTCGATATATATAAAAGAGTAAACATCGGATGGTCCGAAATATATATACTCGCGTATTTAGACGATGTATTGCTAATCATTCACAACGAAGCATTCAATTAGTATATTATCAAAAATTATCACCAATTAATCGCGGTAGAATATCATAGTTAAACATGAAAAGAAAAGAAGTTTACTGTAATCAATTTATATCTTAATTTGATGGAATATTTTATATACAATGACACATTTTTTTTAAAATTCATTACCGATTATTTTTCGTTCTCATTGCGTTTAGTGAGCGAAACATAAAAAAACAATCGGGGACTGGTGAATTAAACCAATACCTATTTAGATATACCTAAAAACAGTTATTAACCTCCCCATCAATTTATAAATGTAAAGTATCTGAACGCTATATGTAACCAGCCATTGAACGGTTGAGTTCAGAATATTGTCTTCGACTACACGTAACCATAACTAAAGAGCTGGCAGCGCCACAAGAGGCAATTATAGTGATAGACATCAGATATTTCAGGAGCTACGAAGATAAAAATACGCTGATTTTGTATTATGGGAAACTCAGGTAACCATCCTTATAATTTCATAAATCTGACTGGCATTGTTTGTCTATCGGTCACTTCAAGAGGAAAGGCTGTTTAAAAAAATACGCTGATGGGAAATTAAGGGAATTGTTTTGATAATTTCATAGAACTTACCGGTATCGTTTGTCCCTGTGTATCTGCGAGAGGAAAAGCTGTCTCGCCCCCCTCTTCTACGTCATTAAGATACATCAGTATGGTTACGTATCTGGTCCAAAAGAGTTCATCAACCATGGCAAGTAAAAATACTGGGATACATGTTTATACATATTCGTCATTTTCTGTAGCTTTGCATCCCATCTTGGTAATGAACTTGATCACAGCGCGTTGTTCATGTTTGAGAGAAACCATGATTAAAGAGACACCTAAGTCAATGCAGTAATTATATCTAAATAACTGTTGTTTTGACATGTGTTTTTATTATATTCATACTAAAGTTACACCTGCTATAAGCTGATACTGTTTATGTAAACATAAAATAACTTATTGAACCCCCCCCACTTACTACTGTATCTTAGTGCAAATATTATGTAATTTTGGTTTGGTTTGGAGGTCAATAACAAAAGTTTTGTCAGAACATAAAAAAGTATCTACTACTGTCTATGTGTGAAATAGCCATTTTTAACTTATTGTAGGATCGTCTAATCCCTCGGGCAAAAATGAGAATTTTGGCATTATTAAATTGACAGTAGGGGTCACATTTTCGAAATCCGATTCCCTTAAATTGTGATTAATATACTCCATTTCGACTGTCTGAGAAGAAAACCAGCAAAATCATATTCACTTAATGCAAACGAAGAAAAATGACTTGAATTTTAAACTGTTGTTTACTTATAAAGGATTTTGGAAATAAAAATAAAAATTACTCTTTTCGAAATATTTACGGTAAACTGTTTGGTTTGGCATACGATTGCAGTACGGCGTAATGGATTTTCACTTCTATGTTGATTTTCAAATATATCCGTTTCTTTTTCGCATTGCTGCGGTGCCTCAAAGACATGCCAACGACATCATGACACTTACCTACACACGGTGCATCGAGAATTGGATGTTTCGCTGAATTTGTTGCAACATGGTCTCTCAAAACGGGTGGCTTCATGAGTGGGCGTGCTGTCCGTGTGGAAATTGTAAAACCCTCCAACTCCGTAATATCCGACCTTGAATAACAAATCTGAACCATAATTATCGTTATCAGTATGATCACAATCAAATGAATAATGTAGATAATAGTTACATCCTTGGGAATGCAAGACCACGCCCTAGGAATCCTGATTTTGAAATAAGATGTATAAATGATAAGATATCTAATTTGAAATTACATTCGAGTTTTTATTTTCACTATTTAGGTTTTGCTTTTCAAGAAAAACATTTCTTACTATTTTCTATCAAAACCTCAACCTTCGATTTCCATGAAATGTGTGATTACGGTCGTACAGCAAAAAGCAGGCAAGACAATCCAGAAGTCAACATATAAAGATAGTTTAATCCGATGTAAATCCACCGGCTTGCTTTTACATTCGAAACATGTCAACAGGGTCAAAGCCAATCTGATTTAAATCGACCGTGTTCCGAGGAATAAAAGTTAAAAAATATTGACTGGAACGGGATTCGAACGTACTCCAGCAGGGGCTGTCCTCTCCACAGTATCGTGGACAGGACAGCCCCTGATCGATGACAGAGTACGTTCGAGTCCCGCTATAGTCAATATTTATAAACTTTTATTCCTCTGAACACGGTCGATTTTAATCAGTCTGGGTCAAAGCTGGAGAGCAAAGGATCGAATATGTCGTTAATATGATTTTGAGTTATGTAAATATTTACCTGAAATTTTTCAGCATCATACACAAGTTTCTTGGATAAACCTGTCAAAATGCTTGCTCTGTAAGATAGGAAACTTTTTTCAACAAAATGAAACCCTTGTAAGTAGAACAGTATTCTGTCAGACGATTTTGATTGTTATCAAAATGTGTTTATTGTTTAAACCAACATTATAATAAAAATAAAACAATCAAGAAATCAAAATATTGGAGCAGAACGATTTATAATAATGGTTAAAAAAACAAAGAAAGATAAAACAATTAATGGCGATGACAACAGAACTGAGAAACAGAAATGAAAATTAAATAGAATTTGTGACTCAATTCACAATTTGAAGTAGCCAAAAAGATCAATTTTGACAGGATTGCCTTATTTCTGCTATTTTAAAGCAAAGCCGCATTTTTAGAGGATGAAAGGGATTCTTTAACAGTACCAAATAAATGCAATTTTAAAACTTAAAATCTCATTTTATACGAAAACCACTTAGATCGTGTCCGAGTTGCGCAGCGCAGCGCAGCGTGCCTAGGGAACTGGTCCTTTATCCCGCAAAATATTGGGGCTTTGACGGACATGACGTAATTTAATGACGTCATCTGAACCTGCTGTAAACGCGGACCGTCTAATTCCTCACTTCTCTTTAGGCACTCGACCGCGTAGGTCATTGAAATTGGATTTAGTTTTGGCATGTATGGAATACAATATTCACTTTAGGGCCGAACATATTCCAGGTCGTTTAACACCTCAGCGGACTTGCTTTCTCGGTTGCAGATCACAAAATTCCTCTCTCAAGCAGATTGGGCAGACGGGTTCAAAACGCAAAATCCCTCTTTCCCTTCTTCGAGACAACTTTCAGTTCTTGTAGGCACACTTATGGGGGGGTGGGCGGGGGGGGGGGGGGGGGATGACTAAGGCATTATGTGTAGTTATCAGTAGGCCTTTCGAACAACCTTTATTTCGTTCAACGTTTCTCGTAGCCTTTCACGGTTTCTTCCTTATTGGAGAACTTACGGTGCAGAATCAGGGACTACCAGCATCTTTGCAGGTGCAAGATAAACCTGCAAGATGTTTCTTTCTCTGATGATGCGCCGTATATATGTATTTCCAATTTTAAGCATAACAAATCAAATTCTTCAAAACTTGCAACACTGGAACGATTAAACCATCAGGTATGCCCGGTTGCAGCCTTGCGCGATTACCTTTCTGTGAGGTCTCTCTCAGCAGGGCCACTATTCTGTGACAGCAGTTTTCGCCCAATTTCGAGATCGAAATTTCACGAAACGTTGAAGAATGTTCTCGGCTTTATTACACATATTACACATACACATGTGATCATTACCATTCAATTATCTACCGGGTAAAGGACAGTTGAGCATAATAACATGTCGTGTCGTGTCAGCTTTGAATCAACGAAGTGACAACTTTCCCTTGTATCTTTAAAGTGGTCTGTACGGTTTGATGACTTAATGCAAAGTAATCGTTGTGATCATAGACTTATGAGGAGTTTCAATGTAGTTTATTAATTGTCCCTAAGGCTGTCTGCGGGTGGGGTATAGTGTTCCACTATTTTGGCGCTATTATTGTCCCCACCTTTAGGGGTGCTAATGATTTCTCAAAATTCATTTGAGAATAAGGCTGTTACGTTGTAATGTCAATAAACTGGTCCGCTAAATGCGGGCTTTAACAACAAATCATCTTGTTTTCCTCCTCCCCCTAAACGGAACTAGTCAGCCTTAGGTAATCATAAGTTTTGAGGATAAAGGATTTTAAAATCAATGCCAGGATAAATGAAACAAACAAACAACGTTCCTTTAGCCTCATGTATCTGTATTACGGGATTTAAAGGTGTTCGCACTAAAATGGTCGCTTGCAGTTTGCTTTCATTCTACGACTAAAGATATTCGGGGTAATAATTCAAAAGTTTACCCTCTGAAGAAAGTAAGGTTTGAATAAACTAATGTATATTAAAAAATATTTAAAAATTTGTTTAAAGATGCTAAAACATTTTTTAAACATTATCACCTGTTCATGATGCCTTTCAGGACCTCATCATGGACTCCCGACAGAAACGTTGATTTTGAAATCCTTGTTATGTCTTGTTTAATAGGGCCCGCAAGTCCAACAACCTTCGAGTCTTTGACCTTATCTTTGGCCGCATTACGAATGTGGTCACAATCCTCATCAGAGAGAAAATTTGGTAACTCTGAATATGAGGTAAAAAGGCTTGTTCGTTAAAAGGATAGTTTGGAAGAGTCGTTAATATTGCAACTATATAACTAGATATGGACATAATGATGTTTTAATTCATATAATGTGTTTAAAAGAGTCGTTAATATTGCAACTATACAACTAGATATGGACATAATGATGTTTTAATTCATATAATGTGTATGAAAGAGTCGTTAATATTGCAACTTTACAACTAGATATGGACATAAGGATGTTTTAATTCATATAATGTGTATCAAAGAGCCGTTAATATTGCAACTATACAACTAGATATGGACATAATGATGTTTTAATTCATATAATGTGTTTAAAAGAGTCGTTAATATTGCAACTATATAACTAGACATAATGATATTGTAATTGATATTACGTGTATGTCGAAATTCATATAATTCACATTAACTAGAAATGGACATAATGATATTGTAATTGATATAACGTGTCTGTCGAAATTCATATAATTCACATTAACTAGGAATGGACATAATGATATTGTAATTGATATTACGTGTATGTCAGACTTCATATAATTCACATTAACTAGAAATGGACATAATGATATTGTAATTGATATTACGTGTATGTCAGACTTCATATAATTCACATTAACTAGAAATGGACATAATGATATTGTAATTGATATTACGTGTATGTCGAAATTCATATAATTCACATTAACTAGAAATGGACATAATGATATTGTAATTGATATAACGTGTATGTCGAAATTCATATAATTCACATTAACTAGAAATGGACATAATGATACTGTAATTGATATTACGTGAATGTCGAAATTCATATAATTCACATTAACTAGAAATGGACATAATGATATTGTAATTGATATTACGTGTATGTCGAAATTCATATAATTCACATTAACTAGAAATGGACATAATGATATTGTAATTGATATTACGTGAATGTCGAAATTCATATAATTCACATTAACTAGAAATGGACATAATGATATTGTAATTGATATTACGTGAATGTCGAAATTCATATAATTCACATTAACTAGAAATGGACATAATGATACTGTAATTGATATTACGTGTATGTCGAAATTCATATAATTCACATTAACTAGAAATGGACATAATGATATTGTAATTGATATTACGTGAATGTCGAAATTCATATAATTCACATTAACTAGAAATGGACATAATGATATTGTAATTGATATTACGTGTATGTCGAAATTCATATAATTCACATTAACTAGAAATTGACATAATGATATTGTAATTGATATTACGTGTCTGTCGAAATTCATATAATTCACATTAACTAGAAATGGACATAATGATATTGTAATTGATATTACGTGTATGTCGAAATTCATATAATTCACATTAACTAGAAATGGACATAATGATATTGTAATTGATATTACGTGAATGTCGAAATTCATATAATTCACATTAACTAGAAATGGACATAATGATATTGTAATTGATATTACGTGTATGTCGAAATTCATATAATTCACATTAACTAGAAATGGACATAATGATACTGTAATTGATATTACGTGAATGTCGAAATTCATATAATTCACATTAACTAGAAATGGACATAATGATATTGTAATTGATATTACGTGTATGTCGAAATTCATATAATTCACATTAACTAGAAATTGACATAATGATATTGTAATTGATATAACGTGTATGTCGAAATTCATATAATTCACATTAACTAGAAATGGACATAATGATACTGTAATTGATATTACGTGAATGTCGAAATTCATATAATTCACATTAACTAGAAATGGACATAATGATATTGTAATTGATATTACGTGTATGTCGAAATTCATATAATTCACATTAACTAGAAATGGACATAATGATATTGTAATTGATATTACGTGAATGTCGAAATTCATATAATTCACATTAACTAGAAATGGACATAATGATACTGTAATTGATATAACGTGAATGTCGAAATTCATATAATTCACATTAACTAGAAATGGACATAATGATACTGTAATTGATATTACGTGAATGTCGAAATTCATATAATTCACATTAACTAGAAATGGACATAATGATACTGTAATTGATATTACGTGAATGTCGAAATTCATATAATTCACATTAACTAGAAATGGACATAATGATATTGTAATTGATATTACGTGTATGTCGAAATTCATATAATTCACATTAACTAGAAATGGACATAATGATACTGTAATTGATATTACGTGTCTGTCGAAATTCATATAATTCACATTAACTAGAAATGGACATAATGATATTGTAATTGATATTACGTGTATGTCGAAATTCATATAATTCACATTAACTAGAAATGGACATAATGATACTGTAATTGATATTACGTGTCTGTCGAAATTCATATAATTCACATTAACTAGAAATGGACATAATGATATTGTAATTGATATTACGTGTATGTCGAAATTCATATAATTCACATTAACTAGAAATGGACATAATGATACTGTAATTGATATTACGTGTATGTCGAAATTCATATAATTCACATTAACTAGAAATGGACATAATGATACTGTAATTGATATTACGTGTATGTCGAAATTCATATAATTCACATTAACTAGAAATGGACATAATGATACTGTAATTGATATTACGTGAATGTCGAAATTCATATAATTCACATTAACTAGAAATTGACATAATGATATTGTAATTGATATAACGTGTATGTCGAAATTCATATAATTCACATTAACTAGAAATGGACATAATGATACTGTAATTGATATTACGTGAATGTCGAAATTCATATAATTCACATTAACTAGAAATGGACATAATGATATTGTAATTGATATTACGTGTATGTCGAAATTCATATAATTCACATTAACTAGAAATGGACATAATGATACTGTAATTGATATTACGTGTATGTCAGACTTCATATAATTCACATTAACTAGAAATGGACATAATGATATTGTAATTGATATAACGTGAATGTCGAAATTCATATAATTCACATTAACTAGAAATGGACATAATGATACTGTAATTGATATTACGTGAATGTCGAAATTCATATAATTCACATTAACTAGAAATTGACATAATGATATTGTAATTGATATAACGTGTATGTCGAAATTCATATAATTCACATTAACTAGAAATGGACATAATGATACTGTAATTGATATTACGTGAATGTCGAAATTCATATAATTCACATTAACTAGAAATGGACATAATGATATTGTAATTGATATTACGTGTATGTCGAAATTCATATAATTCACATTAACTAGAAATGGACATAATGATATTGTAATTGATATTACGTGTATGTCGAAATTCATATAATTCACATTAACTAGAAATGGACATAATGATATTGTAATTGATATTACGTGAATGTCGAAATTCATATAATTCACATTAACTAGAAATGGACATAATGATACTGTAATTGATATTACGTGTATGTCGAAATTCATATAATTCACATTAACTAGAAATGGACATAATGATATTGTAATTGATATTACGTGAATGTCGAAATTCATATAATTCACATTAACTAGAAATTGACATAATGATATTGTAATTGATATAACGTGTATGTCGAAATTCATATAATTCACATTAACTAGAAATGGACATAATGATATTGTAATTGATATTACGTGAATGTCGAAATTTATATAATTCACATTAACTAGAAATGGACATAATGATATTGTAATTGACATAACGTGTATGTCGAAATTCATATAATTCACATTAACTAGAAATGGACATAATGATATTGTAATTGATATTACGTGTATGTCGGAATTCATATAATTTACATTAACTAGAAATGGACATAATGATATTGTAATTGATATTACGTGTATGTCGGACTTCATGTAATTCACATTTACTAAAAATGAGCATAATAATACAAATATTGTCATGTAACCCCCGTTTTCATCCTGCTTACCCATACAAATATTGTCATGTAACCCCTGTCCACATCCTACTTACCCATACAAATATTGTCATGTAACCATGGTCCTCATCCTGATTACCCATACAAATAATGTCATGTAACCCCTGTCCTCATCATACTTACCCATACAAATATTGTCATGTAACCCCTGTCTCCCAAATAAAAGCATTTACTTTAAATGCCAGGGAAAAAAACAACTTTGCGTGACCTTTGGAAGGGCACTTAATCAATATTTTACTTGGTCTGCCACCTTTTTTGAATGGAGACCTGAAATCAGGACGTTCGTTCCAAAATGACAATAGCCTAATGGAAGAAAAATTATTTCAGGATAACGATGAAGGTTGCGTTCTAAATAGGGATCTTACCTAGATAAAGGTTAACATTATATGATTATATTTTGTAATTTACTCACCAAATATCGGCGGGTTGACAGCTCTAGTAACAACTGTTTGTGTTGTTCCATCCCCCATATCTTCTTCCACAACATCTCCAACCTAAACAAACAGTCAAGTAGGTCTTTAGCGATTGATATAAACTGAAGTACAAAAGAAAGTTCACACCCACAGATTTTCCTATTCTGATATCATATTTGACAAAATAGAATACTTTTATCCTAATAAAACGAATGGGAACAATAAGAATATATCGCCCTAACGCATCTGAGTATTATCAGTTTACGGAAACGATTTTCATTTGCACATGAATTGGACACGCAAAGAGAATAAAATGCGGTGACATCTATCATTCAATATTAGTGCTACTGAAAACCAGAAGGACATGCCATCTTTAACAAATAGCAGGGCGAGAATGAGTAATTGGAATGTCACAAGTTGGGGTTTCGAATAGCCGTATTGCCAGGACGTTTGGTTACACCAGACAAAGGGTCATTCGACTCCTTCATCGCCTTAACCAGAATGGCCAGACATCTGACCCCCCCCCCCCCCCCCCCCCCCCCATAAAAATGGGTTTTAAGTCATATAACATATAAACATGTAAATGGGAACCAGAATTTCGACTTCTTAACATTTATATGGCCGTTTTCGATTATCATTGAAAACAAGAAAATATCGTAGTTTTGACACTTTAGTTAAACATGGAACTTAAGAGAGGTGAGTTGAACTTACCTCAGGGAAAATGGTATTATGAAGCTATTCAATACATCTACAAAATTTATGAAACATACTCTGTGTCACTTTAATGCTTAAACATGCTTGTACACGATTTAATCTCAATTCAGTTGAGTGCGCAAGAAATTGAAAATATGAAATATGTTTCCAAATTAAGCAGAAATTGTTAGAATAAAAAACAAGTCTGAAATTAATATTCACGAAAACAACTTATCAAACTAATGTAAAATCTGAACTTTTCGTGCGTCACTATGTATCGTAATATTAGCAATAAGCGACACCACGTCTTGGCGAGGAGCCTTTGCTATGGCAATGGGGTACATGAAATTTGTACACACTGAGAGATGATGGTGGCGGGTCCATTCGATGAAATATGTTGACCATCGGCCAATCAAAACGAGTATTTTACTTTTAAGTAAATTGAATACAGTTATTTTCAGAATAAAAGTTATATGGCATGTATGATCAAAGCTAAATGCAACAGTATCTGCTAATATAAATGAAAATCGATTGTGAACAGAAAATATTTCGTTTCGCTTTTATATTTTGAGATTTCCATTTGTCGAATTTTCCTGTTTTTACATGTAACTGGATGTTAAACAACGTGCTCGTTGAAGAGCGTCATTTTTACATCCGGGACATGCGTGTTTTTTGTGATGTTTTGATGAATGAAGTGTTTACGATATGAAAGCTTGATACAATGTCATGATTCACAGAGTGTCTCTGTAAGATAACTTATCAGACTTACCTCCCCTGGGTCTCGTCTTGCAAGAAAGGGATCCTCGTAGAGAAGTTCATCATCACAGAGAGCAGCATCGTCCTTAGAACAATGAGAGGAACAGTGTAAACCCACAACACATAACCACAGTGCCAATGGCTGCAGTATATTCATTGTGACTAACACTTACTCAAGCTCAAAACGTGTGCATATTGATTGTTTTTATAATATATACCGGCAGCCAGCTGTTATTCTGTTATTGAATCTAGCCTTTGTTGTGGCGTGTTCAATCTTTGATGCGTGTAGGTCCCACTTGATTATGAAATACGGCTTACACTTACTCAAGCTCAAGACGTGTGCATATTGATTGCATTCTGCAGAACATACACCGAGCGCCAGCTGTTATCTGAAATGCTTGATGTATTTAGGTATCACTAGATTATGAAATAAGGCTGAGTTGTCAATGACAAGAATACTTTTCATAAATTGAAATTCATATCGATATTAATCGTTATTGTATATGTCACAACATTTCCTGATTCAACCGAAGTTGGTTTTTATAAGTGCACAGAAAAACAGAGAGAGCTGATCAAGGTCACACTTGATTGTTAAACACGGCGTACATATGTGGTGTATACTCGCTGCCATCTGCCTCCGCGATATCGATGTTTGTTCTTTTACCTTATTGTTGATAGGACGTGGCGTTCATAACCTTTACATATTGAACATTTTAGGTTTTACCCTATTATTTCTTACTTATTTCTTTATCATTGACAATACATACAGATGTTTGGCGAATTATATACTGTTAGTAAGTCTAAAATCTATGGATTTACCTATCATTCATTATTATATTATTATATAGCCGTTAGAAATGTGAATATAACAATTTCTCCATATTCTCTTCTGAGTTTCAGAGGGATGACCACTTGCTGTAGGCGAAACACGAAACTATTATAATAGAAATATTTGATTAGTTGTTTTCTTGATATCATTCAGTGAATGAAAAGACTATTTCATGAAATTGAAATAGCCAGTGAGAACGAGACTGGCGTTTCTGTTTTTAGATTTAAATTTCGTTTTTTAAAATAGTTGTCCAAGCCCGATTTGATGATGAAGTTGGAGATTTTACAAGCGCTTCCAGCACAGCTGATTTCGCACTTGGGTCTGTTACTAAAGTTCCGAAACGGTAAGAAAGGGTAGAATTGTGGAGCCGAGATCTTAAAAGGTAATTCTAAAATTTTGAAAGATTTTTTTTTATATGTACGTGTCATTATATCATTATTTTCAGAAGAAATTATCAGATCAAAACAATTAAGGGGTATATCAATATAGAATTTCCTTTTCAAATTGGTAACAAAGGTGTAAGTAAATTGCAGCACAAAAAGCAACTGCTCACACTTTGAGATTCAATAAAAGTATTTAGAGTAAGCGTCATATAGTCTGGCTGTATACTGTAATTGACCTTTACGTTTCTTGAATAATGTTTCTCTAAAATATTACTGGTGACAGTCGTCAAAACGCATTCGCGGAATTCGATCATGTCCAACCACATGATGACTACTTTATTGTTTATAGAAGTGTCAAAAATTGTTTACATTAAGTTATATGGCATAAGCGTCTTTCGCGTGTCTCAGACCAAACATCTGCGCTGTATAGTCAGAGTTGTGATTTATTGTATCGTCGGATCATTGGACGTTACAATGATTAAAGTCATAGTCTCATTTTTGCAAGGCAAATTGTAATGCACGCGAGACAGATAGTTCATCACTCACAAAAAATCTTTCCCCTGACGTTTGCAACAATTTTTCAGAAATCTGCGTGCATTCTAGCCCTCAATAATGAAGTTCAAAACACCAATCTAGTTAAAACTAGCTGTAATGTAATACGTCCCGAAGTCCGTTATTACATCTAGCGAATAACAGGTCTATTCCGTGTCGAGCAGGCGCGAACATCAGCCAATCAAAAAAGTGCTGGCCTAGCTCTTCGAATCGCGGGTTAATGCGATTGTTTTGCCGTTCTTTGCATCTCGATTACAAAATCCGAATGTTACCAATGTTTCGAAGTGAATTATCTTGAAAAATATTATGACAGCATAAATTCTGTGCTGATAATGTTGACGAATATTTTTGGGTTGTATATTTTGTAATTTCTGCAAATGCAAATCATCCCATTTCGTCAAACAATGACAAAATAAGTTTAAAAGGATAAATATCGACAAACGTAGGGTAAACGTTAGGATTTGACATTAACCAAGATGCAAAAGAAACCCGTCTTTGATTGGTTGAAAGCTGTTTTCCTGCCCTCATTTTATGGTCGGTTCAAAATAAGTCAAAGGTTAGCTGAACATGACCTCAATCAGTAATTCTCTAGGTGTATTGACGGATCAATACATCTAGTTTTAACTAGATTGTTCAAAACACCCTACCCTGTGTCGTTGGCGAGCGTTAGTCCTTACCACGTCATTTTGTCAAGGCCATGACGTGGAACACATGCACTTTCCCAGCTAAATATCCAATGAAAATTGCCAATAGCTTACCTTTTTTCAAATACAAAAATAACAAAAAGGTGGTAATCTCAATGAAGAATGCGTCTGTCATAACTAGATTTCCGGTATTTCGTACTCGCGATAGGATTTCACTTGATTCGGTAACACTTCGGTCTGAAACGGCAAACGCCAATAAGCAAAGTCTTCCTAAACTTTAAAACGAGCTTAAAAATGAAAATGACTAAGACTTTAATGTTTAAAAGTAGAACAAGTTGTTCATTGCGTGTTTCTTACCATAGACAATTTTGATGGTACCTTTACATTTGATTGGTATGATGTTTTGGTCAGTTATGTTTATCATGTATGATAGGTAAAGATCTGGCTAGTATAAAAGGATAGTCCCTCTGATCGTCAATTCATTTCTACTACTGATAATATTTTTATATTCCGGTCATTAGTACAAAATATCTATTTAAAAAATTCAAAGCACAGACTCTGGCTGCATTTTTTGACTTATACAAACATTGGATTCTGTTGAAAGAAATAAACTGATTCATCAGCCTCACTAACATTTATGGAGAGGCATTAATATAAGCCATTGGCTTGTTTGCCAATCCATTTTCTGTATATTTATAGAAATAAATATGTTTAAAACACATTGAATGCATGTTATATCTTGGGAAAAGGGTCGAAAAGCGTTCGTGTCTGTCTAAAATAGGTGATACCGTATTTGATATGTTTGATTCGGATCAAGGGTTCGAATCCCGCCAGGGGCTCAGCAACTTTTGTCTGCAGTAGAGAACTGTTCTATACGCAGTAAGGTTTGGTATATTTTGAAACCAAATTTCAATCCTCATGATGGCAAGTCAGAGAGTAGTGTATATGGTACTTATTGGAAAATGTCTTTCACGAACTCATCAACATGCACTTGAATACCGCCACCGATGTGTTGCACACACCAAAGTTTCAAACAATCACAAGCAATGGGTATTGAAGGATCGGTATAAACTTTATTATCACTTGTTTGCATTTCTGATTGACAATGGCACGAGGGAGAATTTCTGAAGCATTGAGATGGCAGGTCATTGGACGTCATTGAACATGACTGTCTTACAAGAAAATTACAAGAAGTCAGTTTCACTACACCGTAATAAGCCGTCTTGTGAGGCAGCATGCGCAAACAAATGATGCAAAGGAATTCACGTCTTGTCACCAGCAACGTTTTGCCAAGGGTACCATTTGGTGACTGTACAAGGTTCACTCACAAGCGCTCGCTTATTGATCATTTCAATGACCACAGTCTTGTTCACAGACCCGTGTGCAATGACCCAAAAACACGACTTCATCGTTTAAGTGCTATAAACCACACTGACAAATAATGCTCTGACAATGTCTCCTGATTCAAACCCTATCGAACATGTTTGGGATAACATATCAAAGTACATTATTGTATCCACATTAGGATACTTTTTAATTATAACTTTGTTTGATAAATAACTTATATATAAGTTTCTTTTCCAGTGGTCTGTGAGTCCTTAAGAACAGGTCTTTTTCCAGAATCGTGTGGGGCCTTGTCACGAAGAGAAAGTTAAATCTACTTCCATGCTTATAGTATGTGAAAAGATACACTCATTCCAGTTCAAAATTTGTCTTAAGGACAAAACTCTTCACTAAGAGTGTCTATTTTTATGAGTTACTTAGATATTGTCGAGCATAACGCAAGTGCTAACATCTACAGCTGCATACCGAAAGTTTGTTCACTAACCACTGAATCGTGGTGCAAATATCATGTAATTTGGGTTTCGTTTCAACGTCAATAGAATAACTTAAGCAAGACTGACAATGGATCACCCACTGTCCATTTGTGAAAATGCAATTCTTGAACTCATTTTGGCATTGTCTGGTCACTCGTGCAAAAATTCGAATTTGGGCATATATATATTTACAGAAGGGGTAACATTAACATAACATATCGACTCTCTGAGATTAAAACCAACATAAACACAGTGACTTTGTGCAAAGAAACAAACGTGACTATTTTTTAAAGAAGTTGATAACTTGATGAGTGTTTTCGGAATTTTGACCCCTGGTCACTTCAATGACCTGCAAAAACTTTTACGAGTAATTGTGGGGTACGATAAACTTTTGCCTTAAAGAAGAATGGATCTGCATATGTGTACTGAAAATTCAATATTATACTTTTCTTTTTCGCAAGGCTACTATAGCTCACAGGCATCTCAAATTACATGATATTTGCACTAGTATATTCAGGTATGGGAACAAACTTTTGGCATGCAGCTGTAAATTCAACAGTCAGCAGGATATCATCGAGCATCAAGCGCCTGTTGACAGTCTCCATATTTACCAGTTAGGGGGTCGCTCCACAAAGCAAATTAAAGACCGGGATCCAAACCTCCAAAAAAACCATGGGTTTCTTATCTTTGTCATCTTTACTGTGATTGGATGATTCCATAAAAAGAAGCTATATGCAGTGTTTGAGTGACAGGGCAGTAACGGTTGTTTGGTCCCTGGGAGATCTCAGCAGGGTCAAAGGTCACAAAACTTTACTACAACTTGTGGCTGGTAGTAGACTATTCAGTTTCAGTGCATAATAATCAGGGGAAAAAACATAATTTATAAAACATGAAGTTTGATTTGTGAGATAAGCTGATATTATCATCAGTATATTAATTTTGATATATATAATGAGATGACCAACACTAATTTAATCAGATCTTTAATTAAAGAATTAACTATAGGCCTAACGAGGAACTGTATTTGTTAACATTTTGTTAAAAATTGTTTAAAACATTCATGGTCTTTTAACAATGCTTGGATGAATTTGAAGTGAATATTTCACTATTGTTTGCAAAAGTTATACAAAATCTAAATCCATTGCAGTCAAATTACTATTTTAGTTTTTAGACTGGATCAAACATGTTTAGGAATTCGCCTTCTTTAAATGAAACCTGCCTGAAACCAGACTGAAACCAGAGTCTTTGAAACCAGACTGAAACCATAGTCTTTGAAACCAGACTGAAACCTGACTGAAACCAGAGTCTTTGAAACCATACTGAAACCAGAGTCTTAGAAACCAGACTGAAACCAGACTGAAACCAGACTGAAACCAGAGTCTTTGAAACCAGACTGAAACCAAACTGAAACCAGATTCATTGAAACCGAATGAAACCAGCCTGAAACTAAACTGAAACCAAACTGAAACCCGAGTCTTTGAAACCAGACTGAAACCAGACTGAAACAAGACTGAAACCAGACTGAAACCAGACTGAAACTAGACTGAAATTAAACTGAAACCAAAATCTTTGAAACCAGACTGAAACCAGGGTCTTTGAAACCAGATTGGAGCCAGAGTCTTTGAAACCAGACTAAAACCAGACTGAAACCAGACTGAAACCAGACTGAAACCAGAGTCATGGAACCAGAATGAAATCAAAGTCATGGAAACATGACTGAAATAAATCTTGAGGTTTTTTCATGCCAGAATTATCTGAGGCTTAAACACGGTCATTTCAATTTCCGCCCTCTTCCGGTGTATATTAGATTTTATTAATCCCTATTAGAATAGAAAATAGTGTATTCAATCTAGGCATGTAATAATATCATAAAATAAGGCATTACGTCATGTTTTTTCGCAGGTAAATAAAGTGGTCATACGAAAAGAAAAAGCAAATGTTACTAATGTCTGAAGATATGTTCTGATGAAAGAAAAGAAGTTTATAAAGGGGCAGTATCACCTTCGTTTAAAGATAAATAGATACGCTTAGATGTATAGATCAAATGTATAAGCAATATCACGGAAGAGAAAACAAATGACTCCAAGTGAAAGAGGACGTGTCTTCATCAAATAAGCAATTTCAAACGTTTCTAAAAGGGTTCTCAGTTCGTTTTTGTAGGTTGATGGGCCAATTAACAGTTAAGTTTAGGAAAGTTTTCAAATCCCCTGAGAATTGTTAATTCCCTAGCAGTTACATGCATTATCAGGGGATATCTGGTATGCACAGCCTGCAAGCGAGAATTAGTTAATAATGTAAGACTGCCGTATCTCTTTATATGATAAACCTAGTAATTCCATATGTGTTCTACTCGAAAACATCCTTTTCGTTAACAGATAACATTGGTTCAATTACTATACCTTCAATGCTTTCTTTTCAAGTCATGTCTTTCTGGTTCTTAGACGGAAAGGACTGTTCACTTAGGTAGATTTCTCTGTCAAGTAAGTAAAAGCGTTTTATTAAATTTTGATTGAGTGAAAATATTTTTTTCTTCAAACTATCAAATCCGTTCATTTATTATACCATGTACTATCACATGTCAAAAACGATCTCTCTGATTTCTTAAAGATTGCGCATTCATATTAACCTAGTAAAAACGTTCATATGCTTCCTATCAAATACTTGAATCTGCCCATCCTTTTGATTTCTCATTGTTCTGCAGAACTATATAGTATTATGTAGTACGAAATACTTCCTCATCTGTTCTGATTGAGTGATTTCAAATAATCCACATTCATCATTCGCTCTGATCATGCACTTTCAAATACTCCTCACTTCATCATTCGCTCTGATCATGAACTTTCAAATACCCACACTTCATCATTCGCTCTGATCATGAACTTTCAAATACCCACACTTCATCATTCGCTCTGATCATGAACTTTCAAATGCTCCTCACTTCATCATTCGCTCTGATCATTAACTTTCAAATACTCCACACTTCATCATTCGCACTGATCATTAACTTTCAAATACTCACACTTCATCATTCGCTCTGATCATGAACTATCAAATACTCCACACTTCATCATTCGCTCTGATCATGAACTTTCAAATACTCCACACTTCATCATTCGCTCTGATCATGAACTTTCAAATACTCCACACTTCATCATTCGCTCTGATCATGAACTTTCAAATACCCACACTTCATCATTCGCTCTGATCATGAACTTTCAAATGCTCCTCACTTCATCATTCGCTCTGATCATTAACTTTCAAATACTCCACACTTCATCATTCGCTCTGATCATGAACTTTCAAATACTCCACACTTCATCATTTGGTCTGACCATGCACTTTCAAATACCCACACTTCATCATTCGCTCTGATCATGAACTATCAAATACTCCACACTTCCTCATTCGCTCTGATCATGAACTTTCAAATACTCCACACTTCATCATTCGCACTGATCATTAACTTTCAAATACTCACACTTCATCATTCGCTCTGATCATGAACTATCAAATACTCCACACTTCATCATTCGCTCTGATCATGAACTATCAAATACTCCACACTTCATCATTCGCTCTGATCATGAACTTTCAAATACTCCACACTTCATCATTCGCTCTGATCATGAACTTTCAAATACTCCACACTTCATCATTCGCTCTGATCATGAACTTTCAAATACCCACACTTCATCATTCGCTCTGATCATGAACTTTCAAATACTCCTCACTTCATCATTCGCTCTGATCATTAACTTTAAAAATACTCCACACTTCATCATTCGCACTGATCATTAACTTTCAAATACTCACACTTCATCATTCGCTCTGATCATGAACTATCAAATACTCCACACTTCATCATTCGCTCTGATCATGAACTTTCAAATACTCCACACTTCATCATTTGGTCTGACCATGCACTTTCAAATAATCCACACTTCATCATTCGCTCTGATCATGAACTTTCAAATACTCCACACTTCATTATTTGCTCTGATCATGAACTTTCAAATACTCCACACTTCAACATTCGCTCTGATCATGAACTTTCAAATACTCCACACTTCATTATTTGCTCTGATCATGAACTTTCAAATACCCACACTTCATCATTCGCTCTGATCATGAACTATCAAATACTCCACACTTCATCATTCGCTCTGATCATGAACTTTCAAATACTCCACACTTCATCATTCGCTCTGATCATTAACTTTCAAATACTCCACACTTCATCATTTGGTCTGACCATGAACTTTCAAATAATCCACACTTCATCATTCGCTCTGATCATGAACTTTCAAATACTCCACATTTCATCATTCGCTCTGATCATGAACTATCAAATACTCCACACTTCATCATTCGGTCTGATCATGAACTATCAAATACTCCACACTTCACCACTCGCTGTGATCAAGAACTATGTTATACTTCCTTCACTTTATCATCCCCTTTGATTAAGGATTATCAAATACTATATTCACTTCATTATTCCCTCACATTAAATCCTATAAAAAAAACTTCATTCAAGTTATCATTCGCAGTGATGAAGTACCATAAAATTCTTCAATCTCATCATCACACGCACATTTTCAGTACCATAAAATACTTCATTTACTTCATCATGCGCACTTCAGTATTATCAAACACCGCATTCTCTTAACATTTCGACCAGATAAAGTACTATTAAATACTGCATTCACTTCATAACTATCTTTTAATAACTATCAAACACCGCATTCTCTTCACATTTCGACCTGATAAAGTACTATTAAATACTGCATTCACTTCATAACTATCACTTAATAACTATCAAACACTGCATTCTCTTCACATTTCGACCTGATAAAGTACTATTAAATACTGCATTCACTTCATAACTATCACTTAATAACTATCAAATACTGCATTCACTTCACATTTTGCTGAGATAAAGTACTATTAAATACTTGATTCCCTCCATCATACGTTCTGATTCAGAACTATCAAATGCTGCAATCATTTCATAATTCGTTCTGATAAAGTACTATCTAATATTAAGAACTAACAAATACTTCATTTAAAGCACTCTGTTTAATCGTTTTAAATAAATATTTGCTATTAAATACTTAATTCACTTCATCATTCATCCTCGTTGATTAGCATCAAATATATCATTCATTTCATCAATCACACTCCTTAATTAGTACCAAATACTTCCTTCATTTCATCATTCACACTCCTTAATTAGTACCAAATACATCTTTCATTTCATCATTCACACTCCTTAATTGGCATCAAATACTTCATTCACTTCATCATTCACCCTCCTTCATTAGTATCAAATAATTTATTCACTTCATCATTCGCTCTCATTAAATACTATCAAATATTAATTAGTTTAAAATAATTCATTCACTCCATCATTTGCTCTTCTTAAATACTATCAATTGATAATTATTATCAAATGTGCATCCACTTCTTCATTTGCTAACAAATACTTCATTCACTTCATCAGTTGCTCTCATTTAATACTATCAAATATTGATTAGTATCAAATACTTCATTCACTTCATCTTAATTCTGATTAAGAATTGTTACGTGTGAAAACTTGGAATAAAATATTTCCCTGTCAAACCAGAAAAATATGACAAATGATTGTATACAAGTCTTTCGTAAAAAATACAATGATAAAAAAAAATTTAATGTTAAAATATCCAAATAAGCAAATAACATGAAATGAGTCACAACATTAAGCCAGCTTATAATATAGTGTACCAAGGTCACATAGGTTAAACAAGCAGTCGAATGATAGTTGTCTTAAACAACCGCTAACCTCGACTTCTCGATTTTCGTTCAAAGATTTTTCAACAAAATAAGAACTGGGCTTGATTTTTGTTAATTTGTCCATTAAACATCTTTAATTTACCTTTCATTAAGACAACGTAATTATCGGCTGTGGAAAAGCCACCTGAGCTATGGGCCATAAAATTCGCGCGGGTGTGACGTAATAAACAGACTGTACAGGGTGGTGCATCATTATTTCAACTGAAATACCGCCTTAAATTATTGTTTAATTACCATTGATGTGGATATTTTATATTTTTACACCAAACGCTTAATAGTGTTACATCTTCAAATGATTTATCTTACTGAGTGGAAAACATTCTAGGAAAATTGTTAATTATTGTTTTTTTCTCTGATATAGTTACGATAGATGTATAAATTACGAGGCAATGATTCTGTTTATGACGTCACAAAAAGGACGTGTGACCAGCCATGCCTTCAATGGTTTTTGGCCAGATAGATTAAAGCGGCCCATCAAAGTGTCATTCAAAAACGGCTTCCATTAGCAAACTGAACATATTTGAGTAGCGAACTTTGACGCACTATTCAATATTGTAATCAGACATTCATATATTTTCAAAAAATAGTGCAATATGTTTGTGGTTATGTAAACTTTAAAGGAAACCTGATTGTGAATGATATCCAAAAGGTGTAGCACAGTGGCGCAACAGATGATCACAAAGTCAGTTGCAAGAACCAGAACTTTACTGTTCTTTAAGTTAGTCCTTTTATAGGTTGAATGGATTCTATAATCTCTCTAGAGCAGTAAATTCCTGTCTCAAGTATTCAATTCATATTTGAATACGTTATAAATAATTAATGCAGCAATCAAACGTATAATCCTGAAAGGTGTGATTCCGTCGGATTTCTATCGCCAAATTCGTTCAGCATTACATGAATAAGTATTTCACTTTTCCTAAGTTTACAACCTAATGACAATAACAATATGTATTGATAGAATGTCCTTAATTTTTTTTAATTTTTATAACTTTAAATAATTTGTGACCAAACCGATCGATCAATAATGCCCATTAGCAGGGCTCTCGTAACTGGTATCGCTTCATTTCTCATTTTTCTGTAAATTTGATCTTTCCTTGTCAAATTGTGAATTCCTAACGAACCAAAATTTAACTGATATGATAATTATGTATATTTTTATTTGTGTAATATTTATGAGCTAAAAACATATTTCATAAACAGGATTATTTTTTTTTAATTCCAAGATATTTTCGCAACAGTAAACTTTCCCCTGGGAAAATACTAATTCCCATACAAAATATCAAATAGTAATACATCATGTATAACATTAAGTAAATGCTAATTGGTGAATAATTAAACCCCGTCGAGACGCATGTCCCATGACATTAATGTTATCTTTGAATTTCATATGCGATATACAAATGTATAATATCAAATCGGTTTGAATACAGATATTCCTTTTGTACATTTACGAGGGGAAGTTAATAATCTATAGTAGTGGATGTAAAACAGAATCCAATGATTATTACATTAATTTTATTTATAATTTAAACTTATTGATTTCCCCTCATATTTCGAGCCATCCTCATATTTTGTGACATTAATGTTTCATTTGTAATTTCATTTGTGATACATTAAATGAAATCAGTTTGAATACAGAAATTTCCCATGTACGTTTACGAGGGGAAGTCAATAAGTCCATCGGACAGAATCCAATGATTATAATATTGATTGTATTTAGCAATAGAAACCTATTTATTTCCCATTCTTTCTTTAACTTTGAAAAAGGACATAAATATGTATGGTAATTAGGTTAAGGCGTTCTTTTTAATATAGATGAAACATCGTTGATGTAATCATTATGATAGACCTTGTGACGACAGTTTACAGACATAATTAACCCTTTCTCATCATTTATTTAGGATTTTTAACCTTTTGAACATAGGTCATCAGGGAGAG
The DNA here is from genome assembly GCA_921293015.1 of Phorcus lineatus. NCBI lineage: Eukaryota > Metazoa > Mollusca > Gastropoda > Trochida > Trochidae > Phorcus > Phorcus lineatus. Next base: position 10,657,933 of record OV121093.1, on the reverse strand, counting down.
ATCTAAATCTGAGCATCTTACTGTTTCGCAATTTGAAATCACACTTGCTTATTACAAGATTGGCGATGACGATTAACTCAAGGCAGGTACTGAGGCGTGGCTGAGGGGCCAGTCAGAAGACTTCTACTGTGAGGACATAGACAGTTCAAAGTCTCAAAGAGAAATTGGCAAAGTGCATCGAGGTCCAGAGAGATTACATTGATAAATAAAATCAATATCAAATCCATTGGCTTCTGTTCTATATCCACTTCAATGAACTTATTGACATCCCCTCTGAAACTGCGATGTCAATTATCACATGATACATCATCATGATCTATGTATTAATTTTTTATGATGTTTCGTCATATACGCTGTGATTTTTACCCGCATATTGTGAAACGCATCAACGCATAGGAAGAAATTTCATTGGTGCACTAATTTTGAAAATATCATATTATGCGCTCCGATTTTCTTCATGATTTTCTTCGAAATGCATTAACGCATCGGGAAAAATCGGATATAGTGTGCTTGAAAAAATCGCCTTTCTTGAAGAGAATTTTAGTTTTATCTTCTTCGGAAAACATTTGAAGACAAACATAAATAAATTGTAATGAAACCGATGTTAAAGAGTTTGTATTTGGCTAAGATAAAAACTAAAATACCATATGTCATGAGTTAATTTCAAATCACCTCGAAAAACTTGTATCTTCATAAAATGCCAACTTGTTTTCAATGATTATGGGAAAACGACGATCAAAATGTTAGGAAATCAACATTCTAAGTTCCGTTTAAATGTATAATAATTAAATGATCCACTAAATACTATAAACCCGTATTTGTACTTGTGTCAGCATTAAATATATTTTCCAAATTTTAGTCATTGGCGCGCGCCACTGTCCGGTTTTCGATCATAAATCACGAAAATTTATGAAGTTTGACAAATTTGACTCTAACAAAATACTTTGTTTCCCTTTAACGTGATTTCAAGGTGATTCCCAGGTGAGGTGTTGTTCGCCCAAGCGTAAGGATGCAAACGTGCGGCATCGTTTTGGCACTATTGGTCCTTTGGGCAGGAGCAGTAAAGGGAAGCACGTGTGGGAGACGATGTGAGAACGAGGCTTGTACAGTTTACAGAGTCAGTAACGGGGAACTTACTTGCATCATAGAACATGGCGTACCCGGTCCAGTCAAGTCTCAGGTAAATACAATTCATGAAAAGGAAACGCATTGCTGACGATAGTTGTTCTGTAGTTCATATTCTTCCTTTATAAGGTTTCATAATGGTATTCTTCCTTTATAAGGTTTCATAATGGTATTCTTCCTTTATGAGGTTTCATAATGGTATTCTTCCTTTACAAGGTTTCATAATGGTATTCTTCCTTTACAAGGTTTCACAATGGTATTCTTCCTTTACAAGGTTTCATAATGGTATTCTTCCTTTACAAGGTTTCACAATGGTATTCTTCCTTTACAAGGTTTCATAATGGTATTCTTCCTTTACAAGGTTTCATAATGGTATTCTTCCTTTACAAGGTTTCACAATGGTATTCTTCCTTTATAAGGTTTCATAATGGTATTCTTCCTTATAAGGTTTCATAATTGTAATTGTTCCTTTATAAGGTTTCATAAGTGTATTCTTCCTTTATAAGGTTTCATAATTGTCCTCTTTCTTAAAGTTTCATAAGTGTATTCTTCCTTTATAAGATTTCATAATTGTATCCTTCCTTTATAAGATTTCATAATTGTATTCTTCCTTTATAAGATTTCATAAGTGTATTCTTCCTTTATAAGATTTCATAATTGTCTCCTTCCTTAAAGTTTCATAAGTTTCTTTATAAAGTTTCATAATTGTAATATTTCTTTAAGTTTCATAATTGTATCCTTCCTTTATAAGATTTCATAATTGTATTCTTCCTTTATGTTTCATAATTGTATTCTTCCTTTATAAGATTTCATAATTGTCTTCTTCCTTTATGTTTCATAAGTGTATTCTTCCTTTATAAGATTTCATAATTGTCTTCTTCCTTTATGTTTCATAATTGTATTCTTCCTTTATAAGATTTCATAATTGTCTTCTTCCTTTATGTTTCATAATTGTATTCTTCCTTTATAAGATTTCATAATTGTATTCTTCCTTTATGTTTCATAATTGTATTCTTCCTTTATAAGATTTCATAATTGTCTTCTTCCTTTATGTTTCATAATTGTATTCTTCCTTTATAAGATTTCATAATTGTCTTCTTCCTTTATGTTTCATAAGTGTATTCTTCCTTTATAAGATTTCATAATTGTCTTCTTCCTTTATGTTTCATAATTGTATTCTTCCTTTATAAGATTTCATAATTGTCTCCTTCCTTTATAAGATTTCATAATTGTTTTCTCACTTTATAAGCTTTCAGTTCAAGAAAATATCAAATTCGAAATTTGTTGACAGTTCCAACGCTTGAAACAGTACACTGAATCAAGAAAAAGGGTGACTTGCGGAAGACGTGAGTAACTTAATAGATGTTATCATGAAAGAAACTTGCCCAAACCATTGTTATACAGTAGGATTGACATCAGGAAGATGTGAAACTGACACGTTTTATCAACATCATTCTTCAAAACTGTGAACATTGGTCGAGACATCCTGCTACATCATCGATTTTCTTCCATATACCCTGATCTCTTTCGAGCCAAATCCCTCGTACGGCTGGCGCGGCTTGGTGTTCGCGGTTGTGCTCACCTGTTATTGTTTAAGCCAATGAAATGTCGTTATCAAAGGAGCTTGAAGCTACTCTTTTCAATTTTCCATCCGGGTTGTGCCGCTGTTGCTGGTTGCGAGTCGTCTCATCGGTTTTTTTTATACGAGGTTTTTGGCCTAAAGGAAATCAGGGTTTAAGGAAGGAGCTCGATCAGCGGATTCAATTACATTGGGGAAGCAGGATGAACTGCAACAGACTTAGAACTTATTGGTTGTTTCAACAGGTACAATAGTTGATCCCTGTTGATTCCAGAAACATGAACAGTCAGCACAGAGTCATCTTTGCCAAAGTCAGAAGTATCTCTCTAAGCGGGATAGGTCCACAAGTATTAGCTAGACTAAATTTAAGTCGTTCTAAAACCTGCTCTCTTTCTCTTAATGTGGCCTTCTTCTTCTTCTTCTTCTTCTTCTTCTTCTTCTTCTTCTTTACCCTCGTCCTTTCGATCTGTCCACCCTCTTTTGGATTACTTTCATCCACGTGTTTAATAACTGAACTATTATTGAAAACACTCTAAACCCCAACTAAGTCCCTTCCCCTGGAATTTTAACTAGCAAGGCTCTGTAGAACCCCAAATCCTGTTCAAAACAGTGTATTTCGCTACTGTCATTTAAATACAGCATAGGATGAGATTCATTTTCTCGCTGATCGTCCTTTCTACTCTGACATCTTCGGTATCATCTTTAAAGTAGCCAACGTGTCGCACCAACAGTTTAACTACTTTTATCATCCAAAACTCTGTTCCACAGGAGATATCGCTTGTGGAAGATCAAGCGATATCTCCTAGGAGATATCTTTTTGGCAGTAGATTTTGAACAATGCCCCTCTGACGTCAAGTATATGACATCACAGTTGTTTTACATCATCAAGTAATGACATCACAATGCTATGACGTCATAAACACTACGACGTCACAATGCTATGACATAACCGCACTTGGAGTCTTAGGGCAGCAGGGTGTTCAGTAATGTTCATTTGTCAATCAAATGTAATGAAAAATGATTTTGGATGATAAATAGAATCTCACCCTCGTGTCTTCTGATATCAAATATATCAACACTCGTTGATAAAAGTAAAATATCCTCGGCAAGCCTCGGATATTTGTAACTTTTATCAACTCGTGTTGATATATTTGATATCAGAAGACACTTGGGTGAGATTCTCTATATACCCTACAGAACAATTAATTTATCTTAAGGAAAGTCCTGATCTCAACAAGACAACTTTTAACATGTTCCAGCTTTTCTTTAATTTGAAATATTTTTTGTGTATGAATGTTTATCCTCCAAAACTGGTTCCACAGAAGATATCGCTTGTGAAAGATCAAGCAATATCTCCTAAGAGATATCGTTTTGACAGTAGATCTTTAAAGGGACCATTTGAGCGGCTTTCATCCGCCATCTTGAAATTTTAGCATTGCGTTAAATCAAATGTGCTGTATTATGCTAATTCATGGATAAAATTAAGAAATAATTAATAGATTGATAGAAGAGGGGCATATTTACAACTAATTCAATAATTCAACAAATAATAAAAGTTATCAGTTACGACAATGTTTTGTCGTATTAATGCATTCCACATTCGTAGCTCCGATGATTGGCTTCATTTCACGAAGTTTTTTTTTTGATCGATGCACTTAAATCTATTCCTTGTCAAATTGTTAAATCTTGAACAATTGGAATGTTAACCTCATGGACATATTTGAAATTAAGTGTGAAAAGAATCATGTAAAATCATATATATTTGTTAACAGGAAAGTCCTCCTGAATTTCGTTTCCACAAAAAATACCCCGCTCGAATGGTCCCTTTAACAATGCCCTGTTGCAGGCAAGTGTATAACATCACAATAGTTTTACTTCATCAGGTAATGACATCACAATGATATGACGTCATAAACATGACGACATCAAAGTCCTAGTGAGTGTGTCTTAGAGTAGTGCAGTGTTCAGAAATTTTCATTTTTCACAGAATTGAAATGGAAAATGATTTCGGATGATAAATAGAATCTCACCCTCGTGTCTTTTGATATCAAATAAATCAACACTCGTTGATAAATGTATAAATATCCTCGGCAAGCCCCGGATATTCTAACTCAGCTCGTGTTGATTTATTTGTTATAAGAAGACACTTGGGTGAGATTCTCAATTCATTTCATGATATTATTTTACTTACTGTAAAACAGCGTTTGCAAGTATGAGTATTTTACTGTACGTTTATAACAAACTGATCTTCTATGCGTTTAGTTTTACGGCGTCGTCGTCGTAAGATGTAATTTCCAGATCGGTGTTTAACGCCGCTTTCAAGATTATTTCACTTATATCGCGGCTGCTAGTATTAGTGCAGGGAGAAAGCCCGCAACACCATTGTGGCTATGCATTGCGGTGAAACCTGCGAGCATCGGCTGGAACTATCGAACCATGGGCGGTACTGCGCTGATTTTCAGTGTAGCATTGCACCCGTACCTGATTGCGTGTAGAACAGTTCTCTACTGCAGACAAAGTTGCCGAGCCCCTGGCGGGATTCGAACCCCGGACCTCTTGATGCGAAGCCGAACGCGCTAACCACTGCGCTATCCCGCCCCGTTCAGATCGGGGTGAACAGGTCAGCTGAAAAGCCATGTGTTATTTAGAATATGGTCAAGGTCGATGTTTACAGAGCTTGTGACGGTAAGCTAACAATTAGTTTATCAAAAAAAAATTTAAATGAAATGAATAGTTTTAAATCATTTTTCAGAAAATATCCGCTATAACCAAATGCGTTTCAATTCTAGCCTATACAATATATAATTTGGTATCCTCCTGGGCCCATAATAACCCACTGTGGTAAAACACCCATAATTGTTAAACACCCACAGTGGTAAAACATCCACAGTTGTTAAACACCCACAGTGGTAAAACACCCACAGTGGTAAAACACCCACAGTTGTTAAACACCCACAGTTGTTAAACACCCACTGTGGTAAAACACCCACAATTGTTAAACACCCACAGTGGCCGGCAAAACACCCACAATTGTTAAACACCCACAGTGGTAAAACACTCACAGTTTGAAACCACAATGGTCAGCGCCAGTTCACAGCTAATATCCTTTTCTTTTACAATACTTTATGATAGTTTATCAGAAGTGACATGTAATTGCCCAACACGTGTAAGTCCAATTTTGATTTGAAAATATGATTTTAAGTTTCAATTACCTGTTTTATCTTAAGTTTCAGAATCGGGAAAACGAATTTTCATCCTCTCTTCGACCTATCACTTGATCTACGAATGGCATATTGATTCAAAGAAAATTGGAGTTTTGCTCAACTTTAGTGCCAATGAGCTCGCGTTTGACATTGCCTATGTGAAATCGACTAAGCAAGTCCTTATCGCCTTCAGAAACTGTGTGCAGTCTCGTTCGGTCCAGGGGGCCGTCTCAAAAAATGTATTGTACATTTTTAGGATTTCGGCTATTGATGTGGATGATGAATTGAATTTAATAATCATGACAAAAAGAAAGTCCCACACTGTCGTCCTTGCGCGTGCGAATGGAAGAATTAAGAAAACTCTGATATTGAAAACACTTGTATCGGATTTGACACTTGATACAAATCAGAAATTGATATACTTGGAAACAGGTGCAAGCAATTTGCTTATCATCGATTATAACGGAATAGTTAAAAATGAAATTCGTAAAATTTCTGTCATTAATTTGAGTCTCGATGTCCAGAAAAATATACTCTACTTTACAGATGGTTTTCAGGTTTTGGCAAGATTGGGTGAATTTGGGGCGACAATAAAGCTAGCTACAACAGTAACTAGATCAATAAATGGGATCTTATGCTACGAAAACATGATTTACCTTACACATAGCTATGCTTTAGGCGCTGTCAGAGGTTCGAAATGTACCGTTCTTAATAAAGTAAAAATTGGAAGTAAGAAAAGCGGCGACGGTCGAATGTTTCTTGCTGACTAAGGAATATCTTGTTAATTAATGTTTTATTGTGGCCTTAGTGTGATGGTGGTGATAATCAGAGGGCGTCTTATTTGGGACTAGAAAATTTTAATTGTCGTTGAAATTGACGATTTGAAATTACCGGAATTCATTAAAACTTTTTCAACTGCTTATTGTTTAAGCTGGCCGCACATTACGTCCGATTTTTATGCGTTGCGTCATGCGATACGTTGCGTTGCGATTTTTCCGCGCACACTATACGCGATTGCTATGCGTTAAATATCTTGCGTTTTTTATCAAAGGTTTTCCCTTTTGTCTCAAGCCTAGCATATTCGAGTAGTGTGCTCCCAGCATTACATAGGACAGACATGGAAGGCTACATAGCTATGATGATATTGGAAGAGAGGGAAGAGGAGGAAAATGAGGAAATGGAGATTATCTAGACATATTGAATCTTATAATCTCGTAAAGTATAAAACCATATATTTACAGTCGTGGCTACGCCACTCGTGAAAATATAAATTTTTACTTCACTCGATGAGATATCCATGGTATTCGACGAGAAATGTCAAACATCCTCTATATATGTGTCGGTATAGCAGTTACGTCAAAAATTATTTCAATAATATATCTAATAACGGGACTTAGAATTATGGTACAAATCATGTTTGCATGCAAGCGTGATACATACCTTACTTTCTTTCCACGTGGTTTGAAAGGGAATAACCCTGTGACACTTGGGTTATACATGACGTCAGAAGGGACTCCCTCATTCGATTTCGTTTGCGATGCGACGTAGTGTGCGGCCAGCCTTATCAGAAAAAAAAATTAATTCATGGCTTAGACAATGCGATGACGTAAATGATAGGCCCAGATGTAGAGAATATTGGCCTTTGAGGTAACTCTTGGAATGACGACCTCTTGAACTTTTTCCAGTAAAATTTGTTTTCAAGAACCGAACCAAAAAGCAGAATATAGCACTTTAATGAAAGGTCAGTTGTCAGACAGACGCAAATGGTATGCCATATGCATACATCATTTCAACTTTCTAGGGCGTTTCTTCTGGATAAGACCAAGGAAATATTGAGGGCGTGGCCACTGTTAACTTTATTAGAGGTTACATGGTCACCAATATATCAATTATAACCCCAATACCCAAGTTATACATTTCGGCCTTCTTGCCAATTTTCTTCTGGAGAAGAAGACCAAAGTAGATTATAGGGTGTGGTACAAGTCAACATTGCAAAACCTAGTCTCTGTTACCAAACACGTTGATGAAAATTTTTATCCTGGCTATATATTCTTCCTTTTGAAGCATCACAGTGGTATCTTCTTGAGCTCACTGTGTAAAACTAACCTGTGACGGCTGAATTTATCAAAGAAATATATAAATACCATATTTGTGACAGTTCCAATCACTGAAACAATACACTGAATCAACGAAAAGGGTAACAAGTGGAAGGCGTTAGTAGGAAAATAGAGAGATATTATTCTTTATATCAGATATTATGAAAAACGTGACCCAGACGATTGTCAGACAGTTAAAGGCGGTCTATGCTAATCGTATTCCACTCCCAGTGGTTTAAAATCACGCCGGTACAACTCTCGCGCGAGCCGGAAATCTCAATTAGGTGCTGTTATTGGTAATGATGTGCAGCTAAAACGTTTTAATTTTGCATCACTTTTCAAAACTGTACATGTAAAATAAGTTGGTGCATCAAGGATATTGATTTAGACTAGTTAATATGTTGATTATCAAATTTCGATTTGTGGGTGTAATTATGGGAGAGGAATTGTATATAAGAATGGAAAACTTGAATTGACATGGAAACACAGAAATAACGATTGGAAACAATTATCGTTCTTATCTAAAACTTCATCTTCCAAGTTAACAGTTCGAGACTGGTAATAGTTGAGCTTTGTGTAGGAAGATGCTAAAACTTGCTAAAAGTGTTAAAAAAATGTCCAGTTTAAACCGGGTTGTTTCTGACAAAGTCTGAGGGACGCTTTAGAATGACCTATAGACCTAACTTTACTACTCTAGCTTAAGAATGACATATAGACCCCACCTTACTACTCCAGCTTTAGAATGACATATAGACCCCACCTTTACTACTCTAGCTTTAGAATGACATATAGACCAAACCTTACTACTCTAGCTTTAGAATGACATATAGACCCCATCTTACTATTCTAGCTTTAGAATGACATATAGACCCCACTTTACTACTCTAACTTTAGAATGACATATAGACCCCACCTTTACTACTCTAGCTTTAGAATGACATATAGACCCCACCTTAGTACTCTAGCTTCAGAATGACATATAGACCCCACCTTACTACTCCACCTTTAGAATGACATATAGACCCCACCCTACTACTCTAGCTTTAGAATGACATATAGACCCAAACTTACTACTCTAGCTTTAGAATGACATATAGACCCCACCTTACAACTCTAGCTTTAGAATGACATATAGACCCCACTTTACTACTCTAACTTTAGAATGACATATAGACCCCACCTTTACTACTCTAGCTTTAGAATGACATATAGACCCCACCTTAGTACTCTAGCTTTAGAATGACATATAGACCCCACCTTACTACTCCACCTTTAGAATGACATATAGACCCCACCCTACTACTCTAGCTTTAGAATGACATATAGACCCAAACTTATTACTCTAGCTTTAGAATGACATATAGACCCCACTTTACAACTCTAGCTTTAGAATGACATATAGACCCCACCTTACTACTCTTGCTTTAGAATGACATATAGACCAAACCTTACTACTCTAGCTTTAGAATGACATATAGACTCCACCTTACTACTCTAGCTTTAGAATGACATATAGACCCAACTTAACTAATCTAGCCTTAGAATGACATATAGACCCCACCTTACTACTCTAGCTTTAGAATGACATATAGACCCCACCCTACTACTCTATAAAATTAGTAGGGTAGGGGAGTAGTTAAAGGGTTATTCCCTGCCCCACACTGAGACACAAGCTGAGAAATAATTTAAGTGGTAAACAACAAAAGAAGCACAATTAAACTAAATGCTTTGCCTAAAGTAATTAATTTTTACCAAAAACAAAAGGAAATCATAATGATGTTGACAAGAGTTATCTCCCTTGACTGAAAATTTGACTTGACACCACTTTCACAAAATTTGTTGCAAATCTCTCAAATATTGATGTAATTGAAACATTCCTGTTTCCTATTGTTGCCTACATGATGATCAATCTAATATGAGAAAAAATAACCTTTAACAGTTTAGATTTAGAAATAGCAATAAATGAAATATGTGCGTTTAACCATTTTTTATGTATTTTATTCTTTTTCGATTCAAAAACCAAATAATGAATGCAGAGATGTATTTGATAATATGTTTTTAGGAAAGATAAATATGTAGGCTTTCATTTGATATATATATATAAGAAATAAATCAACATTTAAAGCGGTGGGGCAGTTGGCAAAAAAATGCTGAGTCATGACTACAGCGCCCTCTAGCGGAAAATTGGTCAGGTTTTGACTTGTAAGCTTTGAATATTCTGAAAATTCAGACATTTCTACATGAGATTCAATGGTCAAACCTTTTGAACCTCTGAGGTAAATAAATCAGGCCTTATCTCTTGGACTAAAACTTGTAGTGTTTCCTTAGGCAAGAGATTTTATTCAAATTGTGCCTCTGTTCACCAAGCAGTAATAATTGGGTACCTGGTGTAGATTGTGTTGGAGGTGACCTTTAAGCGCTTAATCAGCACCTTGGGTTAGGCCAGGGTAATAATGCAGGGAGCACCTTGAGCATGCATTCTGTTTGGATATGTGGGCTATAAAAATACTTATTACTTTTATTATTATTATTATTATTATTATTATTATTATTATTATTATTATTATCATCATCATTATCATTATTAGTAGTAGTATTATTATCATTTTTATTATTATTATTAGGGGATAGAGGCATCTATTTCTTCTAAAGCTGTTTCAAAGCGATACACACTGCCTTGAACAAAGCTGCATTTCTAAAAGTGACAAATACTTGTTTCAACCTTCCAAGATCTTGTCCATAATTAATAAACATGTATTCATAATTCACTCAAATGCATTTACTGATTGCCTGCTTCTTCAATCTGTTTTTATGAAATAAAAGGAACGATGACTAAATATTCATTCTTTTATTTCTATGTCTCGTTGTGTCTAGATGAGTACATTTGACATACAAACTAGAATACATACATTAGACATCAGCATCTCAAAAGTAATCAAACGTCAATGTACAATTTCTCAAATGGCAGTATTTCAAAAGCTGCACATTTGTTTAATGAAGTTTGAATACTTACAAAAATATATGTACAAAGGTGCTTTCAAATTTCAAATCTGTTATAATATTTATAGTCTATAGTCTAAAGATATATATAACTTAAGGACCACCTATATTTTCTTTACTGAGGGATGCAATAGTTCCTGTGGATCAATATGTTAATTAAAAGGCACTAGCTCACAGAAACAAACCGCCTATATTTTTCTGTACTGAGTGATGCAATAGTTCCGGTTGATCAATATGTTAATTAAAGGCACTAGATCACAGAAACAAACCGCCTATATTTTTCTTTACTGAGGGATGCAATAGTTCCTGTTGATTAATATGTTAATTAAAGGCACTAGCTCACAAAAACATTTCCTAAATTACAACTAATGCACGGATATATATCAATATTACTAACCACAAGCAGCATTCAAGTTATTTGTCATGTATGTACCTATGAAGTAATTTCTTGATAAATGCAGTGTTGAAATAATTCCGCATGAACTACAATCTCCGATGTATTAAAATTTTTCTTACAGCCGGTAATTTTGTTAAACCATTTTTGTTAAACCGCTATGGTTTATGAACAATGGTGCCTGTACTTTCTGGATTGCCACAATAAATACATCCTGCTTCATCAGTGTAAGTGAATCCACTGATCGAGCTCCTTCCATGTACCCTGATCTCTTTCAAGCCAAATCCCTCGTACAGCTGGTGCGGCTTGATTTTTGTGGATGTGCTCACCTATTATTATTTAAGCCAATGAAATGTCGTTATCCAAGGAGCTTGAAGCTTCTCTTTTGAACTAAACGGAATTTTTAATCCATGTTGTGCCGTTGTTGTTAGATGTGAGTCGTCTCATTGGCTGGTTAGATAGCTAGCGATACGAGGCTTTTGGCCAAAAGGATATCAGGGTATATGGAAGGAGCGGGATCAGCTGATTCAATTATGCTGATGTATCAGGATGCAATAAACAATATTTCATCATTTGTTCTCAAGTCAGAGATTTAGGAGAGTTCAAAGCTGCAAACATTTACAGATAATACTAGTTGTACCTTCTATGTGCAGAGACGAAAATAGACTTTTTGATATCTATAAGCCGACTTCATTGATTATTGATCGCAGGTATAAAAAAGAATAATTCAATTTTATTGCACCAATAGAAAGTTAAAGTGTGCCTATGACCCAATATGCCTTAAAATAAAAAAGCCGACTTGTGTACTATAGTGCATTATTATTGAATATTGGGAGGTCCTTAACTCTTTTGTTGAGTAAAAAAATATACACAAATCAGTAGCACTTTCATGAATTATAAAAAAATAATACTTTTCATATCCCACAGTCGTGAATCTAACGACAGGAATAATCCCACAAATATAGTGAGTGAGTGAGCTGGTGTTTAACGCCGCTTTCAAGATTATTTCACTTATATCGCGGCTGCTAGTATTATTGCAGGGAGAAAGCCTGCAACTCCATTGTGGCTATGCATTGCGGTGAAACCTGCGAGCATCGGCTGGAACTAGCGAACCATGGGTGGTACTGCGCTGAATTTCAGTGTAGCATTGCACCCAAACCTGACTGCGTGTAGAACAGTTCTCTACTGCAGACAAAGTTGCCGAGCCCCTGGCAGAATTCGAACCACGGACCTCCTGATCCGAAGCCGAACGCGCTAACCACTGCGCTATCCCGCCCCCCCAACAAATATAGCTTCTGTTATAGAACACTAAGAATTTGTCCCTCTAAAGGATTGCAGTTTATCAAGAATCAGGTGAAACATGCAGGATACAATACAAGAATACATGATGTGGTTTTTAAACAATCAATAATTATCATTTTGCATTTCACAACTATGTGGATCACAAACATCTTTAACCAGTGTATGAAATAATTTTGAAAAGACGTTAGCCCAAAAGTGCCCCTTTCATAAAACCATAATGGTAAAATTCAAGAAAAAACCCTGAATCAGACAAAAAGTAACCAAGGTCATAGCTGGCATACAGTTATATTTTCTTACATCGATTATAACTTGAGGAAGTGTGTCATAAGACTTTTATGAAACAAGTTTGAGTTTTTGTATTAACTGAGCAAGAAGGTGATAATTTCTTTGATTTTAAATTACCGATTCTATTCCATTTACATAATAAACTGCTTTATTACCCATATGGTCAATCATAAGCGGTGACAAATTTTCAATATGAGCACATGTGCACATATCACTTTTGCCTAGCAACGATTGTCATCTGTGACGTCATAAAACCATTGTTCATGGAATAGAATCAGTAATAAAGAAATTATTACCCGAGGAAGTGTGTCATATGACTTTTACATAACTTACTCTCGCTCGGGTAATTAAAAATTTCACACTCGTTTCATAAAAGTAATATGACAAACTTCCATGGGTAATAATCCCTATTTAATTAACCCTTTTACATCACATATTATCCAGATGTTTGAGGTTTTTGTATCAACTGAGCAAGAGGGTGATAATTTCTTTAATTACCGATTCTATTCCATTTACATAATAAACTGCTTTAACTCATCTTTTTACATCACACCTCTTAGTCAGATAAAATGCAAGCATGAAATAATTATTTGTAATGGTTGACAGCTTGGGATGAATGCATTAAATACAATTTCCACATGCATATATGTTTGGATTGCATGATTTGAAATCATTCAGAATCCTGATGAAGAGGCAATAATGTTTTTGTGACTTCCATACATTCTTCACAATAGTAATAATCACTGCATGTTGATATTTTGCATCCATTTTTGGCATGGAACATTATTAATGTCTTGATGCTTTTTGTTGAAACTCCATATTCAACAGTTGACTGACAATCATCAAATGATGACATTTTCTAGGACTGTTTTGTACAGACACAATCAGTTTTATCCCCATTTTGAAATATGTAAGGAAAATGAATGAGGATTTTATGTCTGATTCATGCAGTCATTGGGAAAAAAACCTGATGATTTTACGACTGCTTGAAACAGTCAAAATGAGTCATTTCTGCATCAAATTAAGTCATTATTGAAATTACTGTTTCTTTTCAGTAAAACTAACTCCTGAAGATGACTTTGATTGAGAAATAGTTGTATATACACCACAATTCAAAGTTCATACATTCCAATAACTACTGGAAGAAATGTTGCCGACTGAAAATTAGGTTCAAATGATGTGCAGTCGGAATCAGTGATACCCCTTTGTTCAGATGTGTGGTTCGAGGTAGAGTGGCTTCACTTCAACACCAACTGAAGACACTATTAATATGCCAGTTTCTATACAGTCTGAGTAACTTCACTTCAACACCATCTGAAGACGCCAATAATATGCCAGTTCCTAAACAGTTAAAAAAAAGTTCAAATTGACACCAGCAGAAGACACTTTTTTCCATACAGTCAGAATGGCTTTATTTTTAAAGACACCCTTCATACGGCAATTTCTATAAATCAGAATCACTATATTTTGACATCAACGGAAAACTCGCTGCTATATATGCACAACATAAGAATATTTTTGTTTTCAGTTTCAAATCAGAATCACTGCTCATCCACATCAAATGAAGACCCTGTTATATGACAGTCTCCATACAGTCAGAGTCACTGCTATTCCCTCCCCCCACAGCCCCGAAACGCTCTGCCCCGATGCCCTCAGTGATCTCTCTACCATTAGGGATCATGATGTCAGTTTGGGGGTGCACTCTCTCAGCCTGCTCAAAGTTTTCAAAGTCTTTCCTTCTATAATTTTGTTGTTGATGTACAGGAACGGCGCTTTGTTTGCCTGGGTACCCATTTGAAAGTGAGTGCTGTTTGCCTGGGTACCCGTTAGGAAGTGAGTGCTGTTTGCCTGGGTACCCGTTTGGAAGTGAATTCTGCTTGCCTGGGTACCCATTTGGAGGCGAGTTCTGGTTATGCACATGTTCATTGGGAACAGAAATCTTTTTCTGCAGATGATGACTTGGACCTATATTCTGCACATATCCATTCTGGTGTGAGTTTGGAACTGAACCGTTTCTGTGAAGAGGTTTGGATGACTTCAGCATCTGCTGAGGTGGTGGTCCGCTATATGGAATACTTTCTGGTCTTGTTGAGCTGTTTGCCCAAATTTGGGTGAGAACTGGATTCTGTGGGCACTGCTGCATTGATTGTTGAGATGTTTGAGAAGGTTCTTGTGGGTGAGAAGGTATAGGTTTTCTGATCTGTTGGTAGAAGTCAACATCTTCTGATGTTGAAGTGCTGCTGGTTAGAGAATGAAGGGAACTGTCCCTCGAATGAGTCATCACGTCTGTGTATGAAGGAGGAGGGGAATATGGCGGAGGGGGGAAGAAGGCGGACACATTTGACACATCATTTGACTGACCTTTAATCTCCAAATTACCACTGGATTCGATTGGCCTTGTGGACACTTGTAGCCTCTCTGATTCAGATGGGACACTCCATTGTTGCTGTTTTGTGTTTTTGCTCCGGGGCACTGCATGGAAGGCAGACCTTCCCTCATGTTGTCCCGGTAATGACGGGCGTTGTTGATTGGCTTGCCACGTTGGTGTCAAAGTGCGAGCAGGTTTAGGAGGAGGCTGTTTTGACTTCACAGGCATTGCATAAATGTCAGTTTCAGCCTCAATCTGAGTGTTTTGAGGTTGCCTGGTCAGATTGTGTTCTTCTGCTCTTCCATTCGGGCCCTGATCACGTCGACTGAGCTGAGGTGAGTCTGAAGGATCAACTGCATTGAGGTAACTCTTAGGCCGAGTCGGAGTCTGACTTCTGTCAAAGAGATGTCGAGGAATTGAGGGATAGAGTGCGGGTAAGATACTTGTGACATCACGCTGACCTGAAGAGCCATTGCACACGACATGGCCTGGCATCTGACCTTCACCTTTGACCTTTCTTCGTCGCTGAATTGGACGAGCCTCGGATTGGTTTTCATATATCTGGTCTGAAGCGCTGCTATCGTCTAGACAATCAGCCATGTCGTCTATTTCTTCATAATAATTCAATCTTGTAGGAGTCTTGTTTCCCTTGCGAGCTTGAGGTATAGGGATGGTCTGTGCCCCATATCCTTGTCGCGGAGTCTTAGGTCGGGACTGAGCTGTAGCCTGTGGACAGAGCTCCCGTTCAGCAGGAACTTTATTCACATTTTGTGATTTCTCCTGTTTCATTTGACGAATAAATTCAGAAGGATCAAACATGTTCTCATAATTAGGAACAGTGTCATCTAAAAAGGAAGCTCTGTTCTTGAAATGGTAGGGTTGTGGAGTGTGAGAACGAACCTGACGAATATCCTGATTTTGCCTATCTTGAGTCGGCTGAGGAGTCAAAGCTCTTCTCAACTGCTGACTCAGCTGTTGAGCGTTCAATGTCGTTTGAGATTTGGCATTTTCATTTTCCTGAAGGTATCTCATCTGAAGACTCAGAATCACCATCAACTGATGCGTGTCAAGGTTGTGCAGAGTTACTGCCCTTCGATCCCGACGGCGATGATCCTTCAACTTGCCCTGTTGTTCAGAAGGACCAGAGGCTGAAGTGACGGTTAGTTTTGGAACTGATTTTTCCATGGTGGGTGGTTCACTCATGGTTGGGAACTTGGGTTGGCTGAAGCTACGACTTCTGCTTATTATACGAGACTCGGGGATGCGACCATCTTCTACTGATTGCAGCATATGTTGATGTTCGTTGTCAGTGTCTGACGTCACCGGTGTTCCGCTGCTGTTGCTCACAGTGAAGATTTCTTCATATGTGTCGTCCTGACAAAATAAGATTTTTTTCAATAAAAAATAATTTATCATATCTTCAAAGAGCTTACGTAACCAAATATGCAAATTGATAATATATTCATATTGATGTATGAATTTAGCTATTTTCACACGTTTAGACCAGATTCTTGAAGAACAGACAGACCCTCATGCAAATTTGTCCCAGAGTATATACTTATCATGAATAGTGAATTCCAGAGCTCCAGATAAGCTGCGTATTTGCGTATTTTACTCAGAAGAAAAGTCAAAATACGCAAGAAAATTAAATTGTCTGCGTAATGAAAATCACTAAAGATCTACGTTTACGCTTCTAAAAATTAGCAATGCATATTTACCCAATACATAAAAATTATAATGCGTATCGTGTCATTAAAAAAAATCAAAATAGTAACGTGAAAATCTCAACTTTAAGTCACTGGTACAGTCTTTTTACATCGTAAACATCTACTCCGAACAATGTTTTGTGCAAAGCGGCTTCACTTACTACTCCGAACACCATTTAGAACTCGCTCCAATTCATATCACTGATCTGATAATTCCCAGTTGTGTGAGGAGTTTAACACCGTTTGTTTTATGCAAGGTTGGGGCCTACTAACTTTGAATGTGCACACGAAACTAGCATGGTTACTTTTTTTTCCCCAACGACGTTTCGTCAGTGTTCGCTTGTGCAGATTTAGGGCTCGAAAAAGGTTTAGTTAGGACCATCACATAGAAATAGTCATTTGACATATTCTTTTTATTGAGAACGTATTTTCAATATATATGTGGTATAGTTGTAAAATGTTATGATGGCATTTTTTATGAAGGTGATGCAAGAAAAAATAACGAGATTTGCTGGTAATAAAGAAATAAATCCGGTCAGGGATATTCGCAAGTGTGTTTAGATTAATTTATTATTGGTAACAATTACATATCAATGCCGACTCAGTTAATAAATACTCTGACGTTTTGCCGTACAAGTTTTCAATCAGTTGCCTTTTTAAAAGAAATTTCATTATTTTGCACAAGCCTAATATGTTCTGTTATTACTGATCATTTACAAACAGAAAGTAGGCTTTTCCCATATCTCTTTAAAGAGAATGTTAAACGGAGGTTGATGAAACTTAATGTTCAGAATTTGGTTACGGAAATAAGGTTGGCATGTCTTTGCTTTATTTTTGATTAGAATTTAATAACATGTTTAAGTTTTTTACGTATGAAATGAATACTCAGTTTTTGAAAAATTGGTGGGTATCAAAAAGTATGAATACCCATTTGATATTTGAAATACCCACTCAGTTTTAAAATTCTGGGTATCATACCCACATAGCCAAAAGCTTATCTGGAGCTCTGGAATTCGCCCACATTTGGAGCTTAACCAATGATAAACCTGCATTATAAAGAAAACTGACATTTAAAATTTGACCTCAGCAATAGAATTTGCATTTTTACCTTTAGGTCAGACATCTAACAAAGATATTAACAGAGATTCTAAGTTCAAATCCCAAGATGATTAATTATGTACTTCAACATCTTCACATAACATTTGTAACACCTACTTTTACTGTAGAGAAAAGACATCTTACCTCAAACATCCCCAAGCGTATCTTCTCCATGCGCAGAACAAGAAGAGACAAGATGGCCGCCCCCACGGTGAGGATGAAGCTGAGCACGTACATTCCAATGAGTGCATAAAGAAGATGTAGCAAGACCTCCTCGATGCTTTCACAGCTCTCAGCCTCTCTGAATATGATGTTGCTAGGATCTGGAACAAATCGATTGATATTAAAAGTCATGTACAATCTTAAATACACACAAAATAGAAACAAAAGAATCATTCCTGTTGTTCTTCTTAAAGCATCTCCGAACACTTGACAAATTTGATTGGTGTGCCCAGTTTTGGAAGTCAAATCGGGGCAGTAGCACATATATTGGGTTAACAAATTGATCTCACAAAAAGAAAAACAAGTGTAACCGATTGCAATCAAATCTTTTATTACCAGAGGCAGCAGTTCTCAAACAAACATACTATGATTGGTTAATCCATGCAAATCCTTTTCCCTACTAAATTAAAAGGCGTTCACACTAAAATGGCATTCAGTAGTTTTCACTTGATACTTCCTACTATGACTAGGGACAATCTGGTCGAGGAACAAAGTGTTTGAAGACAATGCATTAGGCATAGATATTTGTTTATTTGAAGGAATATTTTCTTTACTAGAATGGTGAAATCTCTTCAAGGTGTGAAGCAATTTTGAAAGTTAAACCCAAGTTTTATTGAATGTTTGAGTATTGTTGTTGTAACTAATGGTGAAAATCACTGATGTCCCTTTAGTTTGCATATACAAAATTTTCAGGTCATGAATTATTTCTCTCCGACTGTATCTATTGTTGTGATCTCAGACCAAAATGTTGATATCAATGAGCCCTTAATCCAAGGATTTTTATCAGATTTCATTTTTACCAAAACTATCTGAATTATCAAATTCATCCCATAAATCATGTACAGGCAGTAATGGTAATGTTTTCTGACATACACATTGTTTGCTATAACCCTGTATATCACATGTATATCACATGTATATCACACCTCACATTATTTGCTATAACCCTGTATATCACATGTATATCACACCTCACATTGCAAGGTCAATTTCTACCAAGCTGCCATGTCAGATTTTTTATCCTCTTTTAGGCAGTCATAATAGGATTGTTTCCTTTCACTCCTAATTTTCAAGTCACCTGCTACTAAATAATAATAATCATCATCATTTTTCTCTACAAAAGGACATTGTGAACTTCCCCGACAATTTAAATGACATTGAATAACTTCTTTGAGGGGCATTTTAGAAGCTGATATGATGAAGAAAATAGGAAATTTATGGATTGACAACTTCTTTATTGCAAAGAGATGCAACGTTTTGGTGAAGATACTAACACCATCATCCAGCAAGTGATGTCAAATAATCAAGCAAGTGCTACTGAAGGTTACAACACTGTGATTATATACATATGTTGAGGCATGTTTACACAAGTAAATGGGTTGATGTAACCTTCAGTATCACTTGCTCGATACCAGTGTTAGTATCTACACCGAAACGTCGCATCTCTTTGCAATAAAGAAGTTGTTAATCCATAAATTTTCTATTTCTTGATATTGAACAACACAAGAACTATTCATTATCAATTCACTTCTGTCGGAAAAGAGAGATACTGACAAAGCTATGGTAAATAGAGATAGAGAACATCCCCTTGGGATTGTTATTCTCACGAGAAATGCAGAGCTATCAGGTCAGGACAGATGCCTCCTTATTTGAAGCATCACGTCAAATTGAAAGAAGCATTCATAAAATACCTCCCAATGACAACTTCTTTGGTAAGCTCAGGTTCATATTAGATGAAAATGTGTCTGTGGGAGGCAAGGAATTCCCCTTCAAACCCCTTCCCATTCAGAGCCTCATGTTGCAGAAGCTATCGATAGCTGTCAACTGAGCTATGCACAGGATCACGTGGCACTCCGTGCCCTTGAAACTTTAATAATATTTCTAGCATTGTTTCCGTAAATTGTAAGCCCCTCCAATCCTTTATTCTGCAAGAAAGTATAATTTTTCAAACGTCACACCTAAAGGATATCAGGGTATATGGAAGGACCTGGATCAGCGGATTAAATTACGCTGATGAAGCAGGATGAATTTTGGTCTTAAATGTACGTACCGTGGGGTGAGAACTCCACTTCCAGCATATTGCGCTTGTAGGGAGAATTACAGTGGCACTCTCTCATGGACATAAAGTAGAAGCACTGGGTAAAGTGGAGGATGGGCCTCACCACGTGTGTACCGGTCAAGATGGCCGTCACTCCGCAGAGGAACGCTGTGATGGTACACGTAATCACACACAGAAACACCTGGAAAGAAGGATATCGTTAATCTCTAGAATATTGCCAATCAGAAAATTCCGAATCAGTTGCATCATATGATAATCTATACTGTTATCATATGATATCATATTGGCTCATGTTGAAAATATGTCACCACTTATGTTCAACCATATAGGTAATAAACGTACCTATTATTTTCTTTAACAAATGCATTCAATGAAAACAGATCCCCCAACCCTCATCCCTCAATCATAGTTACTCAAAAATCTGAAAAAAATAAGTTTTATGACCAAAATATGATTACCAACCTGTAAACTAAAGGCAAAAAATACTTTTCAAATAATGAAGATCTATAACCCTGTTTCACAAAGAAAAATAAAAAAAACAACTTTTAGCTAACTGAATAAAGACGTCCTCATTAATATCACATGTGAGAATTCTTTCTTAATACAATGATTCCAGAAAACCAATGGCCCCAGAAAAAAATCAAGATCAAAGTCACATGTTATGATCCCAAAAGCCATAAAAACAACGATTGTAGCAAATAAAAACAACACAAGCAATGTTTATGAAGCAAATATCCCACAGTCCTAAAGGCCCAATAGCAGTTCCCATGAAAAGACTATCATGCCTAGCCGCGAAAGCAATTAGGTGGAGGGTCTTCCCGATCCCATCAAGGACTCCCTGGAGAAAAGAACCTAGTTTTCACCAAGAGTTAGATTTAACTATGCAATAGTGTGATCCTAAATATTGCATTTGGTTTCCTGAATGGGATGTTATAATGATAATAAAAACAAATGATAAATACATTTCTAACGCCCAACATAATAAGTCCAGGACTTCTCAAATGTGCTACAATGTACATTATAAACCTCCAGTAGCGTCACTCCATTGTTCTTGCGGGACACATTTTTATGTAATTTCTCTCAAACCTGATTCAATCACGCTACCCTTTATACTTTTCAATAATGCCCGCGGGTCATGTTTTATCATACATTTATTACCCTGAGGAAATTGTACTTTTGAGGCAGCTATTTAGAGTTTCTTTCGACCAAATAAGTCTGTACATCCTGTATTGAGATACCCAATTGTACAGCTTGCCCCTTGGACTTGGTGCAGTGTGGATTAAGTGCTATGCCCATGGACACAACACAATGTTAAGCCCAGTTCACAAAAGTTCACAAAATGTCAACCTGGATTCGAACCCAGGCTGTTGGCATGAGAGGGCAGTGAGCTGACCACTACACAGCCGTTCTCCACTATGTATTTCTACTGGTTTATGCTGGTGTAAAAGTAATTCAAGAGCCTTATACGCTCTAAATTTTCTTTTACAAAATAAACTTTGCATCAGAAATAACAAAATAGTAAATTCTAAATTATTCAGGTATGTTTGATAGTTGGTAATCAAGGTGATAAATGGAAACCTCGCCTTCCCAGAATAAAGAAGTTATATATCCATAAAATTGGTTTGATCAGCCATTTTTTATTAAAAATGACAAATGTCTGAGTAATCAAACCTTAGATTGTATAAAGATTAAGATATTTTTTCTTAGTCAGGGGCTTTCAGTTTTATTTTTACATTAAAAAATGGTTCATAATGAATATTTTATATTTAAAAGAATTTAAATAGATATCAAAAATTTAATTAAAGGATGACAATTTTCACATGTAAGCCTCACAAATTCTCCGAGTTATTCTAAATATTATGAATATATAATGTAATACTAAAAATATATCAGTATCTCAGTCATCATTCTCAAAATGTTTAAAACATTAAAACATTTTAAAACATTTGGTGATTTTGCACTCAGATGAGCCAGGTCCCATGATAGAAGCTTACCCTGGAGAAACCATTAGCTAAGGCTAGTTTCCATGGTATAGTTGCAAGGAGAACAACCCCCCAGGGACTACCAAAACACTGAAAGCATATTCCCATAACCCCTGGGGCAATGGGTAAACTAGACTGTGTTTCACTCGCTAAATTGATCACAAATAGAGCAAGGTGCTTTGATTTAATTATAGAGACTAACACTTCCTCTATGAAAAATAATGAATTTTCATAACAATATTTTATCAAATATATGAAATGTGTCACAGAGAAATGAGCATAAATCTAAGAGGTAATTTTTAGGTCAAAATATTAACAAAGATAGTCTTTGATCTTATCAGGTTAACATTCCCCTTTGCTTAGCGCTAGGATCCATCTAAGCCAATGTCAGCTTGGTGCTAAAATAATACTTAGCCAATTTCAGCTAAGTGCTAAGATCAATCTTAGATATCAGCTCCTTGAGAACTAAACAACCACCCACCCCACCCCCCAATTGCACATGGGTAACAATTTGGAATGACAGTATTTGTATGACATGTAAAAAAAAATATAAAAATAAAGTTAAATTGGTAACTGACTAAGGATGCCATGCCCTTAACCCATTAGGCTCTTTTTTTTCAGAGACTTGTCGGTCCACATTCTCTAAGACCCTAGTCTATGAACAGCTGTTTAGGTAATACTCCATTTCTGTGCCAAGATTTCAGCCCCTTAACTAGATCAAACTGATAGGGACATAATCAACATGATGTTTTAGAGCTCTTGGAAGCAAATACTTATCTGCTCATCCCTAAAGAAACAGTTAAAATATTTTATAAATCATACAGAAATTCCTTCTATATAAGATCCAGAAATGATGATTTGTTTTTCCTTTGTCCAAACAGGGTTAAAGGATTTGTCTTAATTTCTCTGTTGTGAATTGTTATTATTGCTTTTTTATTTGAGAAGACACTTAATGGTCATTAAAAAGTAGTCCTTGACATGACTGAGTTTTTAAGGGACTTGTAGTCGTTTTTTTCAACTTAGAAAATATTTTATTAGCAAAAATTATCAAAATCATATTTATTTTGAATTTTTAATTCAGTGCACAGTGTTGTTGTCAGGTTGCAAAACTATTATCAGGGTTAGAAATCAGCTCGATCTAACTAGATTATTTTAATTGAAAACTTCACAGAATTTCAACATTTTGACGAACAGACATGAGGTGAATGCTTGAAATACAGGATGCAACAGCTTATTATTCGTTATCATTTTAGCATTCAGAAACTGGATATAGAGCGACTGGGTGTCAGTCTATCAAAGCTGGCATCATAAACCCTGTCTGTGGCAAGTGGATCTCATGCAGAGATGAGTCATAGATAGTTTGGAAAGAAATGGAGGGGATGGGGGATATGAAGGGAGAGAAGTGGAGGGAGGTGAGAGCTGGTAGCAGGGCCAGTGTTAAAGGGGTTGGTCAAGAGAGGTAAGTGGTAGGTAAATATTCAGAAGTTGAGCAGGGGAGGGGTATGAGAGGGGTGGGGTGAGAGGTGGTGGCAGGGGTAGGGGTAAGGGGTAGCTAAAGGGAGAGAAGTGGGGGGGGGAAGAGTGAGAAGGGGTGGCAGGGGTAGGGGTAAGGGGTAGCTAAAGGGAGAGAAGTGGAGGGGAAGAGTGAGAAGGGGTGGCAGGGGTAGGGGTAAGGGAGAGGTAAGAGAGAGACGTAAAGCAAGGGAGCTAGTTGAAAGAGGGGGGGTTAGAGCTGGTGGCAGGATTAAGGGTAAGGGGTAGGTAAAGTGAGAAAATTAGAGTCCGGGGAGAGGGATTGAGGGAAGGGGTGAGAGGGGTAGATAAAAAGACAAAGTATTAAGGGTAGGGGACACATGTAGGTTATTTAGGAGGGAAGGGTGGTGAGGTAAGAGGAAGAGCTGGTAGTCGAGGAAGTACGAAGCTGAGGGAAGGTCTGGCATAAAGCTAGATATTAAAAGATATTTATGCCTGAATTAAGTATAGAAACATATATTGATATAACATTCCTTCTATAACATGACAAAATCAATGCACAGATTTTTTTCCTGAGGAAAACATATTTTAATTTGACTAATATTCAGTGGAGAATTTGAAAAAAAGAAACCTTGCAAAAAAAAATGGCTCAACCTACTTATATAAACTGATGAACCATTGGGGTGTTTATCAAAGAAACAGATTCTTATCTTAACAGCTGACCAACTTTGAGACAGACACTGACAGAGGCCAGCCATGCGTTGTGACAAAAGGATAAAGGGAGCTCAATAATATAAAGGATTGCTAGCTGCTATCCCTCACTCTAAATAGGACACCTGACATGATATATATAGCTAATATATATCATTTGAGTTGCTCAGGTATACCGTGGGTTATTGATGGCAAAAGGCGTGTGAGGTGAGGTGAGATGGTGAGGAGATATGGGGTTGAACACCTCTTTCAAAAGTGTTTCACTTGTATCGTGGCTGCTAGTATTATTGCAGAGAGAAAGCACGCTGCAAAATTGTCGCTATGCAGTGAAACTTTCGAGCATCGGCTGGAATTCAGTGTAGCAATGCATCCAAACCTTACTCCTTATAGAACAGTTCGCTTCTGCAGAGAAAGCCCCTGGCAGAGTTTGAGTCCTTTCAGAGCCATAACCTTTTGCTTGAAATTTACACAGAAGCACAGTTTTTTCATGGTTGGGGACCTCTTAAACGGTCTAAATCTTTTCAAAACTTTATCAAAACTTTTCAAACCCTGGATCCAGGTTACAGGTTACCCCTTATTCCATCTAACATAACAGTTCTAATTGACAATAAAGCCTTCAAACCCTTTTCCTTTTTGAAATCGCTCACCCGTAACCCCATCAATTCTGAAAGGCAGGGACAAAGGGTTCACCCTTACATCGAAGGGGACAATCTGATCTCTAGGTCAGGCAAATAGCGAGTATAAAACTGCCTGCTCCCCCCTTTTGTCCCCTAACTACCTGTTGGCCTGTTGAATGTATTTAACACGTCAACTTTTATAAACATCACAGTGGCACCTGCGGAAAATTTGCATAAATTCCAACATGTTATTTCAACGGGAACTGACTGAAAAATTACAGGCCCATTGTGAAAAAAATCGGCTCTTCCCTTGATGACATTTTTAAAAGGTACTTTGATTTGATTTGCAGGCATATGGTAATTGTGTAGGCTCTTTCAAAAGCCTAAAAACTGATCTTCTGTCGATGTGAATGTCCTAAAGATACCCTGATTTGATTTACAAGAAGTTTTAAAATGGTGTAAGGTCTCTGTAATCAAATTTGGATCTTCTGTTAAAGTTTTCTTAAGGGCAGGTACTGAAAGGTATAGGTTTGTGAATATAATTAGATATCCCTCAATGTCTACCTAAAATAGGACAGGAGATTTCTAGTAATTTTGAAACTAAGAACTTGAGGGAATATTTTTATGGATGCAGTTAATTATCTGTATATGATAAGCAACTTATAAAACTTATTAGATGCAGTCATGATATATACCTCACTTTCCTTCAACCTTAATTGAGAGGAAAAAACCCTGACACAATTGCAAAATATGACATCATTTGGGATCTTATGCGATTTTTCAAAAATAGGAACAGCAGCTTTTTTAATCGCATTTAGATTGCATCAGATGCACTGTGTCCTGTCTGAGAAAAATACACTGTGCATTTTCAATGCATCTGATACAGCGTGCTTTCAGCCTACCGTAGATGGAAAATTAGACAACTATTTGTGTATATTTTTCAGACAATACTCACCAGACATGTTAACCTCCTCCAGAAGAGAAGAGCAACGGTGAGAGCGGAACAGAGTACCTGAAACACACATAAAATCAATCATTTTCAAGTTCATACCTCTGCTATATATAAACTGTAAGAGAAGAACAACAGTGAGGGCAGAACAGAGTACCTGAATTAATAATTCTCTTTGAAGTTCATATCTCTGCTATAAATAAACTTTAAGAGAAGAAAAGAGTACCTGAAACACGCATAAAATCACTCTTTCAAGTTCATGTTTCTGCTATAAATAAACTGTAAGAACAGAACAGAGTACCTGAAACACACATAAAATCACTCTCTTTCAAATTCACATCTC
This sequence comes from Phorcus lineatus, assembly GCA_921293015.1. Lineage (NCBI taxonomy): Eukaryota > Metazoa > Mollusca > Gastropoda > Trochida > Trochidae > Phorcus > Phorcus lineatus. Next base: position 10,631,421 of record OV121093.1, on the reverse strand, counting down.
TGCTATAAATAAGCTGTAAAGCTAGGGTGAAGAAATTAGAAATAATATTCCTGAAACAACAATATTTGTAACTTTTAAGAATTAGTTTTATTGTTTTTTATATCTGAAGATATTTTCTCTATGTATCAATATTATTAAAGACTCTCTGCTTTCAATATCAGTACGATATGATGCTGAAATGAAACCATCAATCTTGAATGAGAGATGGGTAACACTATGTGCAATGGTTCAAAATCTTATACTTTTTATGTAGAGTCCCTAAGTAGCCAACTGTACCAGCATCCCAAAAGGGACACAACCCGAAAATGTACAAGAATTTGAACGACTGCAGATAGTTTAATCCCAAATATAACAATGTTACATGATCGGAAACCATACTCAAAGACAATGTCTGTAACGCTCTAACGCTCTGCGTTCCTAATATCTAACTGAGCTGCAACAATAAATAGAGGATATTTCACATTTCTCGTCGAATACCATGGATATCTCATTGAGTGAAGTAGAAATTTATATTTTCACGAGTAGCGTAGCCACAAGTGTCAATATATGGTTTCCTACTTCACGAGATGAGATATTCATGGTATTCGACGATAAATGTCAAATGTTCTATTTATTATGTTTCCCAAAACCCCATAAATGACCCTAACTATATGAATGGAGAAGCTAAAACGCTTCGCTAGCGCGGCGGTTGCATGACGTCATTCAATTGTTTCATGACGTCATATGATTGTTGCATCATTTCACCGAGTAGAATACCATTTTTATTTCACTCAGTGAAAATACGGGTTTTATTTTCACCGATAAATGGCATATTTCACCATTCGAAATATAATAAATTCATATATTTGGTGAATCGGACTGTAGCAGGATGTGAATCGTATTCATTATTCGTTACAATGAAAACCAAATATTTTCGATTTTTAGATTTTTTTTTTACAATTGACTTTAATATAAATTTAACCATTTGTACAGTCAGAGGTTAAAAAAAGCTTCGCTCCCGGAACGAGCATAAATAAATCTAAACTCCATATTTGGATGTTCCCATGTTGGCTTAGCCAATCGCTGGCGTGGGAAAGACTGGTTGAACCTATGTGCCAAATTCTCATGTTCCAAGTTCAAAGTCAAAATGGATAAAAATTAACCAAGACTACCTGATTTTTGCTGTTTTCAACTTGTTTATTTTGCATTCATATTTGTGAATAATTATTAGTATTCGCTATCCCATATTCGTGATATGTATCATATTCGCCCGGTAGTGTATTCGTTGCAGCCCTACTATCTAATAATTGATATGGAAAAATAAAAACATGAAATCAGAATATATATATAAATATACATATATCAGATAAAATTAGGGATTCAGAATGAACCTTTTCTTGTTGCTAGCGATCATATTACTGAAAAACAGAAAAATCATTTAACCTTATTCTTGTCTGTGCACAATGTACTTGCTAAATAAAGTACGAACTTTGTTTTTCTTATCATTCACTGAATGACCCTCAACTTGTACCATAGCCTAAATCTTTTTCCAAATTAACAATCCTTGCTTGGCAATTTTATCAGTTTTATTCATCGATGACTATGCACTTATGTATTTAGCTTTTCTTTTAAAAATATATAACTTTAGATAAATTTAAGATAAACAGGAAAAACATAAAATGTAGCCGACTTATTGGGAGGAAACTTATCTCAACTAAACACTAACAACCTAACATAAAATGTTGCAGTTTGACATTCCAGAAGTAATCGGTATTTTGACAGGATGCCAAACATATCTATTAATACTTAAAGAAAATATTTGTGTTCACATTTTCAGCAATTTCTTCTCTACCAATCTTCTAATTTGAAATTTTGTGAAAACATGAACATTTTTTGTCAATTTTGGGGCTCTTCTAAGCAATATTAGGCATGTTGTTTTTAGATTAGCATATCGAACGGTAGATCTTTCGAAGCTCATCAAAGTGGTATACCCAGTAGGGGAGACACCAGACAAATCACAATCACAGCACACAACATGACATTGAGCAGCTTCCAAAACTCTAAACATTGCAATTCTCGAACACTGTGCTAACAGCTGATTTAAAACTGTGCAGTGTAATAGGCCATTTTCCGAGGGAAGCGAGATCTCACGAGACTCCCTAGAAACCGGTAATGGCGGACGAGAGCTGGGTCAAGCTTAATCTTAGCAACATGGCTATCGTTGCTTGCGGAGACGATTTAGATTCTTTCTCCGCCTCAGCTTTTAAATATTTGTTAAATAAAAAACGGAATATAGACGTCTTTATATCGAAAAATAGTTTGGCTACGTTTATCAATGTGTATTTGTGACCGAATGTTGAATTTGACCCCGATAGAGAAGAGAAAGTAACAGGAATTTTGTTTTCGATGATCCCTTTCAAATATATAAGAAAATTAGGCTTATATCATATCCTGTCTTTTATTCAACCATGCAAATTATACTAATTAAATGCATTCAAGTCATTTATAATTTCAAGACCATATGTGTAATTTCAACTGTAGGCCATATTTAAAATGTTTAATTTGTATCTTTTATTAACAAAAATGTATAGGAAAGACTTGCATACGTATGCAGTATAATATACCAAAAAAATGAATAAATGTTTCCCCTACGGTCATTATTGAGATTTCGTACATGGTTTTGCTGTCTTCTATAAGTTTTGTGTATGATATGTTTGTATATGCATCAAGTTGCCCTTTAGTCTTTTATTCATGAAAAAATATCATCTTAGATAAAACCGATACTGGGCCTCAATCCTCAGCGTTATATATAATTTTTTTTAGAAATAAAGATAGAATTATAAACATTAACATCAAGAGTTCTGGATTGAAGGAATATTTTCCCAATATAAATTGTAGGAGACATTGCCTAAAGAAATGTAGGCCTATTTTTCAGAGTAGCTTTCTGAAGGGGGAGAAAATAACTTTACATATTGTATCTTGGTTTTTAAAATTGTTAATATATGTTGATGACTTGCTCTTACCTCAAACTGCACATACAATTCCACGTGTAATTTAACGTGTGCAAAGTAAAAAAAACTCATTTCGAGAAACTATTATTCTAGTAAATGATACATATGCTATTTCGGTCTTGCCATCTACTTAATATGAGTAAGAGTGATGTTCGATTATTATTGAAAACAAACGTATTTTATATATTGGTATGAATCTGAGAGATGTCTTTAATTAATATCATGATCAAGAAAACCAAATGAAAGGTCTAGGAAATCACAAAGTGTCCTATTGAGATATCCCTTAATATACATATATGCATCTTAAAACCGTTAAAAGACTATTCTTCAGCTGAACATGAATTATCACAAATTCTTTTTAACCTTCAATTCAAATTTTAGAGCTACAAAGAATCGTTTTGACATTAATAATAACAATGACCATGAAATATTGTTGATCTTTAAAACATTTATTGCCAAAATTCATGAAAACATCGAGATAAATAAAAAGTGCATGGTACAGTACTACTCTTACAGGGTGCAAATATCCAGGTGTATAATGTAATTGATTTTTTTTGTTTTCAAATTATATAAAAAAGATACCCATATATGAGAATAAAGACAAAACGTTATTCTAAAAGTGAGGATTAAAATAAAAAGAAAATAGCCATAATTAACCGCTGAAAAGTAATGATTTACACGTAAGTTGATGGGTGTCTTTAAATTGAAATATCATTATAATATGCTTTTACATGTTCCAAAATTAAATTGTATGTTTTTATTGAGACGTTACTCTATCCACACACCCAATTTGGTTTGTTTTGCATTCTCCTAAAGTACGTGATTTTACTCCCAAATTTCTCGACACGACAGTGAATTTCTAGTAGAAAACCGCCATTTTGCCCGTGAGCTTGTCCTCAGGTCACGTGATTTTTATGCCGGAAACAACTCTGCGCATATGCGACAACTAGGGCGGAAAATCCAGTATTGGGGGTCATTACCCTGACAAAGGTCACAAGGACATCAGATTAAAGCTTAATGACTGAGATCTTACTGGGGCAATCAATAAAATGAGCAAATTGAGGATATCATTTTAATGAGATTGCATCAAAGGTGACTAAAATGATAAACACTTTGTAAGGAATAACTGCAGTTCTGTTAATATTAATCAATGTTTGAATTCTAAACTGCCTTGTTGTAAATCATAAGTTTATGTGCTTAGTACAAGCCATTCACAGAATTTATTGTTTCAGTTGTCAGCACATGTGGAGGAAAAGCTTAAATCAGTAAAAAGATGGACCATCAACCATATTCTTTGATTTGCATGCAAATGGTTAAGTATTTTTATAATTAACAAAATGAGTTGAGGACCACCTCAAAGTCAATATTGACATATGCTTTAGTTGATATAATACGATCCTTTGATATTGAATATTGGAGTGGTCCTCAATTTCTTTTTATGAGTATATTTTGGATAATTGAGGTAATCTAACATTTTACAGTTCTTGCACAGCTATGTACAGCTGATGCATGCCATGCTATTTAGAGTAGTTATTTTACAGGAGTCGGCACATGTATGTGGACAACACGCTTACACCAGCCCCAAGATGGGCCATCAAGAATATTTCTTGATAAGCATGAAAACTATTTCTATACACAGGGATTGGGAAAGACACGTTTGATAATGGGCCATTTATAGGGCTTTTAGTCATTATCAGAATTTTGAATGGGCCATTCCCCTTAGTAGCAATGGTAAAATTTCAAATTTGAATGGGCCATTTTTTCATCCAATGTGCAAAATGGCCCATGATACTCAACAAAATGAGTTAAGGGCCACCTCAATTTTCGAGATTTGCATATTCTATAGTTAATATTTTGATCCCTTGATATTGAATATTGGGTTGGTCTTTTTTATGAGTATAGTTTTCACAAATGTAGTAATTCCTAGTTTTACAGTATTGGTGCATGGCATCTTCACATTGTGCCAGAATTGGTGATACTAGTGAGAATACTTAGTCTGATTGATTTGGGGACAGTGTGAAGGCTTTTAACAACTTAATTGAGGAAACACTTCAATGAATTCATTTTCATGACGTAAGACAAGTCTATACAGATGTACTCCTGAGTTGTACATGAATACCACACGTTTGAATCATCCTAGGAAATATCAAATGTCACAGACGAACTTCTTCCGTTTTGGATTATTCAACACACATTTTGACCTTTTTCACATTGTTTCCATCATCAAAAATATCATCTCTCTATAAAACTCCAATGAAACTTATAACAGTGAGCTTTTAACATTAATTGCAAGATTTTATTTTCACATTATGCATAATGTCTTGTCTTATTTTTGAAGGGACGGAATGAAATATTATTAGATGTGAAATGCCAAGTTGTGTTACAAAGTTAACAACACAGTTCAAAAAGTAAGTGTGAAATAGTAGTATCATTTAATATGAAAATTTGCAACTTTTGAGTACAATAACAAAGTTCTCAACTGAGTCAAAAAAGGTGGTAAGCAATGTCATTTCAAGAGCTTAGAAATTAATTACCACAAGTATACCCATAATTATTTCTCTTAGGAATGAATCTCAATTAAAAACATGCGACAGATACAAAATTCCATCCAAAACTAAATATAAAATTTCAAAATCTTTACAATCTTGCGACAGCTGCATGGATAAATATCCCAAGTAATTACTGCACAGGGAAGCTAGAAGACATACAGACTTTGGTTTGGAATCTTCAAAATGATAAATATGTAAAACTATTTTTGGTAAGGAATGTTGAGTAACACAAGACCACAACAATGTCCATCAATAAGGAATGATCCAATGTTTTTTATTTGAACTTTAATGAATAAAAATTATTCAAGGATAATTAAACAAACTCTAAATTCAAGTCAAGCCCTTCAATAAACTGACTAATCATGGGAAATATATTGTTCAATCCTCATTTGCATATCAATAAATATCTGTTATAAATTATAATATATTCATTTTATTCTTATAATAATAATAATGTCCGTTTGTATTGCGCTTAAACTCCACACATAGTATGCTCAGGGTTTTGGGAAAAAATGGGTTTTGAGTTGGCGTTTAAAACGTTCACGAGAAGAAATTGTTCGAAGTTCAATAGGCAGAGATTTCTTCAGATGAGCTGCTGCAAAGTGAAATGATCTGTAGCCAAATGTTTTGATTTATTACTTTGGGTATCTGTTTTCAAAACAAACTCATTTTTCAAATAAATAGAATCAAAAGTTGTAAAATAATGGTTCACAATGATTAATTCACTGACGACTTAACATAAGTGAATCAAATATAGCACTCATCAAAATTCTCCTCTTAAAAAGGAAATATTCAGTTTTGTTCTATATTTTCTAAATATTTCCTGATGGTTTAGACGAGCATTTAAAAAAAAAATTCAATTTTCTATAATATCATTAACAAACCCCTCAGAGCGCTGCAATAATTAGTTTTCTGGTCAATAAATAATGGTTTCCTACAATGGATGTCATTGAAAGATCAGGTTTCATAGAAACCCACTGAAGAGCCTGATTACAGCTAAAAGTATCAATATTTAACCAGAGGGGTAATTAGGGGTCTCTTCATTAAACACTTCTTTAAGCTGACAATAGTCTAGACTTGCCACAGACTCCCATTACCATTTATTCTGTATTGTGAATTTGGTATCACTGATGGTCAAATCTCTCTTAAGTCTCTGTACAATTACTCAGTGAATATTAAGTATGGGGAGATTGGATCACCCTGCCTACAGCCCCTTTTGTTGTCAAAAAATGTTGATACATGGCCGTTCTGAACAATGCATGATGAGGCATTTGATATTAGAATATTAACCCATTTTTGTATGTTGTTTCCAAAAACAAATTTATTCAATACCATCAGTAAGTCTCTGTGCAATTACTCAGTGGATTGTGAGGGGTTATGTTCTAGGGGTTCAAACATTCCCTTCAGAAAATTTTTGCAAATGAGTACTGCACATAGATACTGTATACCCCTCAATCATTTAACTGCAGATTGAACAGATACCCAATATTCATCTTCCAAAACTTTGTCGTCAAAATACATCAAATAGAGATATTTTAGGTCTAACAAGATTTTATGAGTCAGCTTGGTACCTTGTGGCAGGCAGCAATCTGTTGTCAAAAACCAACCCATTATAAGTTTAGCCTTGGGCCCTACCGTAACCCTATACACAATTGTTTAACTGTAAAGGATTGGTAACCCATCCATGCTTGACAAAGGGACTGAAGAGGGGAGAGAAACGAAATCCTGGATCAAAGCAGAATAAATAGGGGGAGAAAGAACATCCCTGCCACCTGCCTAACTTAACAAGGATGAGTGACAATCATCTTGATAGTGATTCAGTGACAGGCTTGAACATGCAGTCAATAATCTGATAATATGTCTGGATTGTTTTCATGAACATTTTAAAAGTTATTTGAGAAAATAAATGAAACCAAGCATTTAAGGTTGAGAGTTTTTAGTTCTCGTACATGATATAAGTATATACAGTAAGTGTAGTGCAGGGCAATAAATACAGTAAAGATTCACATGAAAATTAAAAGAATCTTCACAATAGTTAACTAAATTTGTACTTGTGGTACCGATGGGTGCACCCCACCCATTCAAACAAACATCCTGTTTTAGGTTAGACTTTTCACCATCTTACCCACAAAAATAAGGGATTTCTTTTCAGACAATTAAGCATACGATAAAAAAGCTCCCTTAAACTTTTCAATAAATACACACTTTTTCTAATTGATAGATAAAGTCAAGTTTATCAGAGACGAAAGTTAGTCAAGTCAAATCTGTGTTATAAGCCAGGCTACTGTCCCTTTATTCATACAAATATGTTCAGACTCCTTAATATTCATGTCCTTCAATATTTGATTATAAAGAAAAACATGGTCAATATTCTTCAATCCCTCTTTAAGATGTCAAAATGTGATTTTTTCCTTTATGCAAGCACTTATAAGTGAGATTCAAGAAATGTTTTTAAAAAATTCAATTCACTGACTATGTCAATAAATATCCTTGCATTTTCCTTCTTCACCACTTGAATATCAAACCCAACTCCACCATATTTACTACGTAATTCCAAGGATACACGGCCGACAGTTACTTGTCTCTTTATGCCGATGAGAACCCTACTTTCACCCTATAACCCTCATTATATGAATTATCAGTCGAATGCAATGGGCTGACATTTATATCAACCGGATATCGCACACAATGAAAACACAGGGACAAATCTTTTATTCGTCCCATCTGTTAGTTTTCGAGGACAACCTTACACCAAGTCAAAGCCTCTCTATCAAAGAAATAAGTTAAACGGTCAGAGTATTAGCTGAAAAGTGCTGTATCTATTCGTCTTCACCCTTTTAGCATTTTATTCATACAGAGATTACCAAATAAAAAGTAAAAGAAGAGTAAATAAAGAGTAAAGAAACTGCCGTGGGGAGACTCCTTACAATTTCTTAAAGCTGCATTAAAATGCAATTTGGACAAAACCACTGAAGTATTTTTGTCGAAAAGAATATCCAAGAAAAAAAAGTGGGAGGATCCTAAATGACCATCTATATTAATACTATGTTTAGTAAACAAGTTAATGATTAGGTGCAAAACGATAAATAAAATCATTAACACATTAAATAAAATAGTATTAAATTTAAGGAAGTTTATTATTTCTATTCATTACTTGACCTCAGTAATTAAGCATGATTGCAGAAAGTGTACTGAACAAAACATTTCAACGATTTGGCCACCATTGTGACGGGGCTTCTAACACTGTGACGTCACAACCATACAATATTGTGATGTCATACGTGCAGTGGCATTATACTAGTTTAATGTTACTGTATAAATACTACACTTAGGTATCTATCATGGGCGAGAGATATAAAATGCTATAATTACATTTATGCTTTTTTTTAGTGTTAAAGCAAAAGCCATTTGCCTATTGCCATGGTATACATTCTAAGCCATGTACAATCTAGTTAAAACTAGATGTATTGATCCATCAATACATCCAGAGAATTACTGATTGAGGTCATGTTCAGCTGACCTTTGACTAATTTTGAACCGACCAATAAAATGAGGGCAGGAAGACAGCTTTAAACCAATTAAAGACGGGTTTCTTTTGCATCTAGGTCAATGTCACATCCTGACGTTTACCCTACCTTTGTCGATATTTATCCTTTAAAACTTATTTTGTCATTGTTTGACCAAATGTGTTGATTTGCTTTTGCAGAAATTACCAAATAAACCCAAAAATATTCCTTCAACATTATCAGCACAGAATTTATGCTGTCATCATATTTTTCAACATAATTCATTTTGAAACATTGGTAACATTCGGATTTTGTAATCGAGGTGCAAAGAACGGCAAAACAATCGCATTGAACCGGGATTCGAAGAGCTAGGCCAGCACTTTTTTGATTGGCTGATGTTCGCGCCTGCTCGACACGAAATAGACCTGTAATTCGCTAGATGTAATAACGGACTTCAGGACGTATTATATTACAGCTAGTTTTAACTAGACTGAGCCATGTACTGATTCCAGTCTCCACAAAACTGAACTTGTTGGAGCATCCCTTTAAAAAAAAGCGATTCTGATAATTAAGGTCCCCATGCTAAGGTATGCATAGATTAGTATCCACTGATTTTTTGTCTCAACAAAAATTACTCCCGTTTAAAGTGATTCTGAAAATTGTGTCCACATTTTCCATACATTCCATGGGTTTGCAAATCTCTTGTTTTTCCCCTTTAGAAAATGTCAGGAATCTTGTGTTCATTTACTGTCTAATAGGTATGTTCTGTTCTACGAAATACTTCCAAAACAAAATTGATTTCTAAATGAAAGATTTTCTATTTGCCATTAAGACATTCTCTGTATTGTCCCTTTTCCCACAAATAAAAATGTCATGTATCAAAAACCACTTGTAAAGTACAATAGCTAACAGCTCCCATGCAGCTAAATGGGCAGCAAATCACCCACCTGTCTGTTACCTGTAATTAATGCAGTCATGAATGGATTTACAGGTGACCCTGAGGTTTAGACTATCACCTGTCCCCTCATTCAATATTTCCCTTCTCATTTGTGACAAGGAATTGTTTCATGTTTCTACCTGTCATTAATCATGATATCCGTCATGAATAGATGTACAGGTGAAACTGAGATATCGACTTGCTGAATCCCCACATTCTATATTTCTCTTCTCAGTTGATTTGTGACATGGAATTGTTTGAAGGAGTCTACTGACTGTGACATAGTTTCCTATTAATTATTCATCAAAATCCCTCTACTGCAAATTAATCATGATGTTCTTAATGAGAAGAACTACAGGTGAAACTGAGATATATATATATATGCTCAGTCCCCGCATTCAGTATTTCTCATCTCAAATTAACAAGGTACATGGAGACAGTTTTGATTATTTCAATGATGTTTTACGATTGTCACAAAGTTTCCAGAATTTCTCAAAATCAATTTATGGTACTGCAGATCTCCCTACCTGTAATTTATACTATATTGAATAGATTTACAGGTGAACCCGAGATAAAGACTGTCACTAAGTCCCCTCATTCAATATTTCAGTCAGTCAGATGGAATTGTTTCATTTGGGTTTATTAACTCTCACTGTTTCCCAAAAAATATTTGTCAAAATCTCTCTACTTCTAATTAATCATGATATCTGTCATGAGAAAAATTACAGGTGAAGCTGTGATATAGACTCGCCCAGTCCCCTCATTCAATATTTCTCATCACAAATTGACATGACATGGAAACAATTTTGATAGTTTCACTGAAGTCTTTTTGATTGGCGCAAAATTTCTTAACAATTATTTCTCAAAATCAAGTCAAATGGTGTAGCAGGTTTTCCTACCTGTAATTAATGCCGTCATGAATGGATTTACAGGTAACATAAGGTAACGACTGTCAGTAAGTCCCTTAAAAATAGATTTTTCACAAATTAAGTAGTGATATTGAGGTTTTTCGACTATCCAAAATCATGTCATCTTTGTGGAACTCAGAATATATCAGTTACTTAAAATAAATGAATTTTATATCTGTAAATCTATTCTACTTTAATACATTGAGACCTCATTGAGAACCACGCCCAAGGGAACTGACCCTTGTTTGATTTCCACTGACCAGGGTCCTGTGGGGCTCAATAAAGGGGATTAAAGATGAGGAGGAATAATTTAAGGGTCAGTGTAGTGGACAATGACCAGTGTCCGGAGAGGATAATGGACTGTTTGTTCCTGTTTGGAGGTGTCTGCACTGTAACCTGACTGCATTCATGATTTAGTGGGATCTTTAGAGTGGTGTATGGCATGACATTGACGGGTTGGTGGGAACCTTAGGGCTCTTAGGAAGAAATTGATGATTCAGCAAAAATAGTGACATCTCCTGTGTAAAAAGTATTGATTGGAATGCAATGATGTATTAACCCAAAAAAAACTTCCCACTGCACAGATAACCCAGGAAAATCTTACGTGCTATCAATGAGAATAACAAGATAAATGGATGATGAACTTCTTTATGTGAATGAGAAGCTATCCATCACTCTGTACTACATCTTTGGTTGTTAACGGTATAATAACCTATACTGATACCTCGCTCTCATACACATAAAGAAGTTGATCATCAATATATCTTGTTATTCTTGTGATCTACAACTTCTAAATGCCACTAGGACAATACATGTTATGTACTCACTAAGGATTGGTGATATGTGCACATGTGCTCATACAGAAAATATGTCACTACTTATGATTAACCATATGGGTTATAAATATAGATACAGAAGCACAAGTTTATGTTTCCCACAAAAATATCAGAATGACATATATGCATATAGACCCTACCCTACTACTCCTTTTATATTGTAGTGGTAAAGGGTCTATATAGGAAAAATAATTTCTAGCACTATTTATAAGCAAAACATTTCCCTGTGTAGAGAAGCTTTTTTTATCATTGACATCTACAAGATTTTGTCATTTACGAGATATGTTTGTTAAAATTCATACTTCTATTATTCTTTACATGTAGTATTAGAGACATGTATCCTTCCTGTTGGTGACTGTACAATAAAATCTTTAATCTACCATTGACAAAGCATCATAAAGAATACCTTGACACAGAAACACTAAAAGATGTTACAAAAAACAACAACAATTCTTCTTCATTTAGCATATGTGTTTTGTTATTGGTCACCAGGTTCTAGTTTTTTCTGCATCCTAACACTTTTTGTGTAGAGGGAATTTTTATGTTGCTTTTTCCATGTTGACTTCTCCATGTTTTTTCTATACAGTGAAGACATTTTCTTCTGTCAGCTGACTTCTTTTCGAACAAGCCAGATCTGAAATTAACCAGCAATCGGCTGGCGGCTGGGCAGCTATTTTGAACACTGAAGAAGATATATTTTAGAATGGGTTTTGGTAGGGGGAGGGTGCAATGTTTACAAAGTTAGGGAGGGTTATAAGATGGAAGGCATAGGGATATATTGTGGAACATTGCTTGACGATCAAGTAATCTATTGAGGAAAAGGTCATTTTATTTATTACAGAAAGGATTTCCACGATGATTTCACACATGAGACCCCTACATAGAAAAAGGTCTTAACCTCACTTTTAATTTGATTATGGACTAGAAAATGTCTTGGCAAGAAAGACATAAAATTCTGAATAAACAAATTAAACATATAGAATAAAAAAATAATTGATAATGTTTGTTAAAATAATATAATTAATCAAAATCACATTAGCTCTATCTTTGTGACAAGGAGAGAGCAAATATGTTCAAACCAGATCAGACCATAAAAATTTTACTCTTTCAGGCACAACATCAAGCATGTCTGGATTCTATCATGTTTTGATGTTTATAATTTTCCTGCCTGCATCCATCTAGTATGACTCACAGCCTGGCTTTTTAATAACATCTTTAAACGCACTACTGCACACCAATATTTCGTTAACACAACGAATGCACAGATACTGCATATCTCTCGATATTATTCAAGATCCTCACTCAAGTAATCTACCTCGTAAGTTATTTAACAAATATTTACGTATTCAGGTAGTAAAGTTGATTTTTAAAGACCGGAAGTATTTAATGTTACGTTACAATAAATCCGCATGAACTACGATTTGGAAATATTAAGATTTTGCTTATAACCAAAAAAGCGGAATCGGCAGCCGCTTTGGTCAATCTAAAAGCAATGCTAATGCTGTGTTATTAAATCGGTTTATTTACAACATTGCTTTCATAAAACATATTTGATTATTTGTTCTCAGTTCAGACTTTAGGTGAATTCAACAGCTGCACATACTAATAGTTCAACTGCTTTCAACTGTCTATAATTTATCCGTTTAGTGCACAACTAACCTTAGATTTGTTATATGTCCAAGCCGACAGCGGCTGTCCAAATTTTTTCATTGTTGATTGCAGGTCAATTGTAAAGAATTTTAAGTATTTCATTGCATCGATAGAAAGCTTAAGTGAATGCATAAGTCCTCTTAAACCTTAAAATAGCCAATTTAAACCGTAAAAGCGTGCACTAGTGCCTTTAATGTCGTTCATCATAAGCAAAGCTTAATATCTCCTGAATAGCATGTCCTCAATTCAAATTTATCTTAGGTTTCTACCTTATGTCTTACAAATAATCATATTTCTTTAGAAAATAATATTAAATACATAGGTCTCAATCAAATCTCAATCTAAGGATGTTTTATCTGTCTCTAAGTACATAGGCTCCTCATCGACCTGGGCTAATTTGCATGGCATTTTCAGACAAGCACTCTTGCCCCAGCAACTAATTAGCCAGGGTTGGTAAGGATGATTACGCAGTCTTGCATTGTTTAAACTTTAAGAAATGTATATTTATTTTATCTTTTCTTTTTAATCTAAATGTATAGAGTGTCTCATGGGACACCTGGTAGGATGCTGATTTCATTATGCAAAATTAAAATGTTCTATTATGTTTTACAGCATAATTTATCATTTTCATTAAACTTTCAAGAGTTATTAAAACATTTATGTAATTTTCGAAAGGACCTCAAACAAACCAAACATTTCATTGACCCTGTAGAGTGGAGGATGTGTAAACGTAAATTACACAAAAACTTTAAGTTTACAAACATTAACTCCTGTTATTTGATATGAACTATAATGTACCTCTCTGGAATGAAAACAGAATTTTGTTTATACTGCACTACAAATATAACTCCAGTCGGTTTCGATTTGCACTTACTAATAAATTCCCATCAACAGACTGTACCAAATCTTAACAATATGTCTATCTATTCAAAACAATAGCCAAGTAATATATCCAACAGCTGTCAAAATATCAAAACCGCATGTTAATTATGTACCCTAAAAAAAACAATGGTTTACCGCGAATGACTTTGAAGTGCCTTTTCGCCTTGGGCGCCATTGAAAGAACAGTTATCATACTCAAAGCATTATTTGCCGGTGATTTGTTTGCATAACGATATAGGCGGCAGCTAAACAAAAAATCATTTTCAAAGTTGTCACAATAAAATAAATCTACCGTGGGTATGAATAGAATCGTTATCATTGAAATCATAGACATCGTTTTGTGATTACGACGGCCGCAAAACGTCCTTTTCCCTAGCGACGTAAGAAACCGCATATCTCATGCATATTCAACATTATCTGTATTTACTTGTTTTTAATAATTTAAATCATATTATTGCACACTGTCGTAATGATAAAGTTGATAATATATAGTGTCCAAAGAGGTGTATTTACAAATTTCGATATTCAAAATGTGAACCAAAAAAATATCCAAGCGACTGTCTGGAGCTTACATCCGAGTTGTTTTTAAAATGCAGCCATTTCCCAAAGATTGTTCATTAACACGTGCAGCACATGCAGGATATGTATATTTCTGCACGAGATTCTCATGCCCGTCTGTTTTTTGAACAAGGACAAGCACAGCTGTCGAATTCTAGAGTCATCGCTAATATAAAGACTAAAAGCCTTCTTACCGTAATTTCACAAACAGAATAAAATTTTCATAAATATATTGTCATAGATTGTCATTTTGTAGCTGAATAAGAAGACCAAAGGGAAAATATGGATTGAGGACGGATATATGGAATGCTTTGACATAAACTCTTGGGACAGACTGATGAGTCAAAACGACGCCTATCAGATTTTAATGTCAAACACTGAAAACAACAACTCTACAGACACCATACCTAAATTACATTTGAATAAAGCATATACTTCCTAAAGGCTATAAATAAAACTTAAGTAAGCCTAAAAACTAAAAGTTGCCAAAACATTGCCGTATCGACCACGTAAAGCCATGTTTGAAAACAACAAAATCTTGCTCTGGCTTTTACCAAACGTAACAACTGTACTAACAAAACAAGAGAATTCGCCGTACACAAGGAAATTGCTGAACGGAATTTAATGAAGACGAGTGGGACATCTGGCGATCTTGCAAGTGAAAAGCAAGACTTGTCAATTTCTTCGAGGTTCCCACGCTCTCCCATTGCTCCCCGGCCCTCGAACTCATATCGCGGGGGAGGGGGAGGGGGAGGGGGAGAAGGGAGGGGAGGGGGAGGGGGAGAAGGGAGGGGAGGTTGTAGAAATGGGAACCGTATGTTCTGTCTTATAAAGTATCCCAAGAACTCGAGAAGAGGGAACTGGGTCAAGTTTGATGCTTTGTGTTTGAACTATGTTTTGCTAAATTCGCTTGCGTTTTGTTTCGTTTCAAGAGGTAATGTTTTGTAATGCATGATAGTTTGAATGTATATTATGTTTATGATGATGATAATGATTGCGATATCACTAAGGAGGCGAGAAGAAGATGTTGATGATATTGATGACGATGATGGTGATGAGGGTTACAAAAATGTTAATGACGAAGACGATGGTTCGATAATGATCATCATCGTCATCATCATCATCATCATGACTTTGGTAAGGTTACGTGTGATGAAGTTCTATACCACTTTCAAGAATAATTTTATTCACCGATAATGATTTGGTTCGTGGTGATGATATGTCGCTGCTGCTGCTGCTGCTGATGATGATGATGATGATGATGTAGATGATGATGATGTTGATGATGATGACGATGATGATGTAGATGATTAAGAAAACGTGACAGTGCTAACGAAATAAACGTTTCTGAAGCATTATCTGAACAAATCGATAACCAATCTAAGTATTCTATTTTTTCCCTGTTTCTTTCTGAATTATGAAATCGTAAATCTTTTTGGGAATTCTTTTAAAGATCCACCAAATTTTGTAAATTCACCTTCGTTCTTCACGACCATAATCAATATAGTTACAAATTCTTCTCCCTTTCCATAACAAATGTTTGTGATAAATAAATTTGTTTTATTCGTCAAATATATTTTCAAGAAAGCCGAGATAAAAACGTTTTCATTATAAACATATCAGTATTGACAAGCCTTCTTTGACATGTTATTTTTGCCGTGCTAAAGAGGCCACAGATTCGTTCTAATGTTTCACTTACACAAAGGACAGTTTTGATTCAGGCGATCGATGAAGAATGTCACGTAACGCTAATATCAAATAATTGTTACTAAACCACGGATTCGATAAATTGTCCACATTTCCTTGTTTGTTGGCCCGGCCCGTCAGTTGTTTGTTTTAGCTTAGCTATTAAGACAAGGGAGATATTCTCACGAGTTGGAACTATCAGAAATCTCATCCACAGTTTTTACTAAATTAAAAAGAACTGTTAAATTTATTGAATGTACAAACTGTGAAATGCAAGAATTTGATTTAACATTGATGTTTTCTTGCTCGGCAACATGAACAGAGTTTTAAACAGAAATAAACAGAAACGAGAAGACTTAAACAAAAGAATATAAACAGAACAACAATAAAAGAATTTTTTAAAGAGCCACTCCCTGAGTTTTTGGGAGTCATATATGCCTAACTTAATCTATGGTGTCATTTGATCGCGAAGTATCAACTGCTATCAAAAAGACACATTTTAAAGCTTTTTGGGTTTTTACTGTGACAATATGAAGGTAAAACGTCACAATTATGATCGAAAACCGGACAGTAGCGCGCGTCAAATAGTCAAACGTAATTTTGGAGACTTATCTAAAACAGCCAGTAGGGCTGTTAGGAGTTGATAGTGTTTGTAAGGTCATATAACTAGTAACCACGTATATTGGACGTGATATCTACACCTCCTTGCATTAATAAGGCCGTTTTTGTTAGTATATATGTCTTTTGGACATGAAAAGTTAAGATGTTTTGATTTTATATAACCACATATGACATTTCAGTTCGTATCATTTTTCTGAAAATCACGCAGTGGTTCTTTAAAGCACCTACAAACTTAGTCAAACGGAATTCAAACACGAAATTTTATTTGAAAAATACCCCTCGGGACATCCATAACCTACACTACAGAATCACTTAGGAGGCTGAGCAATAGTCATTAGGACCTCAACTCGCCACAGGCATGTCTAGAGACAGCTCAAATTAATCATAGATCTTATCATTAGGGATATAAAAAGTGAAAACAACATCATGAAATTGTCCACGCAACTCGCAGTTGAATGAATAACTGCAGGTTACGCAATATGTTTTGATTGACATCATTATCGTAATGTTACCATGCATCAGGGCTCCAGATAAGATGCGTATCTGCGTAAAATACGCACGGGTAATTCAGATATATATATATAATTATCTGGAGCCCTGATGCATGATGGTTAAATGGCTGAAGTTTTAACTTCTATTGTTTTGTTGTACATAAATTCAACTTTCCTGTAAAATAACGGCTGTTTAATTATAAATCTTAATTTGAAAATAACTAAGCATTTTCTTTAAATCTAGAGATGTTTGATGTTTCATGTTAAATCAATCGGAGCTCTTAATACAGTCTAGGTCCTCATCCAGCAAGTCAACATCTAGCAGAGAATGATAATGCAAAACAAAAGGTTGTATCATTAATTTCAAAAGACTAAATCTTTAATCCGAAAGTAGATCTACACCCTTCTTATGTTAAGGAATGTCTAAATTAGCGTAACGTATTCTGGTCGCAAGACGAACGCGATGCTTGGGTCACAAAAGCCAGTGTACCTGAACGAAATTATTCAAGCCACGTGCGCGGTGATTATATATTCATGTCTACCGCTGGAGGTACAGCGCAGAGGAGTTCAGGGTCAGAGACAGGTGTAACGGTAAACTTAAAAATAGATATGATGCTAAAAATAATTATTTAGCCTCATATACTCATAAATGTCATGAACTATATATTGGTAGATTTTAATTAAAAGTAAACGATTCGCTAAAACAGTAAATTCTCAATATTCAAACCTCATGAACAATGGTAAATGACATTAAAAACATTTTCGAAATTCGAATGCCTTTAATTACGTTGCGCTGCTTTCAGAACTCGATGGATAAAGATTAACTTATCAAGGAACATATTTCAATATTATAAACTTCGTTTCAATAAATGTAATAGGTGCCAAATCAAATACGTATGATACGCCTTTTCAAAACAAGGACTTTTAAAAGCAACATAATAAATATATACATACCGCAATGGCACTGACATAAGTTGGAGTCACTTCGGTAAATTCCGTAGACTCCGTTAGTGTTCGGATATTGAAGTAGAGACCACCGATGACAATCCCAAGCACCAATATAAAGGCACCAAGAACAAGAAAAATCCAGAGTCGTCCGTCACATTTTGATTTCGATCTTCTGCAGATGCGTCTTCTGTCATTCGTCCCTTCTCCACTCTCCGTATCAGACGAGGTGTCACTCGGGGGACGTTTTTCTTCCATGTTTCTTTTTTCTTTCAATCCGCTTAGATCTCTATATCCAACTTTGGAAACGAAATTTGTTGGCCTAACATTCGGCAGAGAAGTGAAGATACCCCATAACTGACAATCCGTATAAGTCAGCTAGTCAAAGTACTTGTATCCGGAGAAATTATCACTGAAAAACTTGAAGGCAATGTCTTCGTGAAAAACTTCATGAGCACAACAAACCGCACAACAAATCTTTAAAATTATCACCAAAGCATCCACAAACACGGCTCCATAATTTCGGAAGTTGTTCACCGACAGTCCGTACAATTTGTCAAGAAGACTTTGCAGTAACGACCGTTGATCATCAATGCATCCACTAAAGACTCGAGAACTTTGCGAGTTGGGCACACAAGAAAATCTGTGTCCCTGACCAACCGAAAAAATGCAACCTCGAAGGGGCCATAGCGAAGTATTTGTAAGTTATCCGTTCACTTTCTCCGTTGACTATCCAGAATCTATTCCCACAACTCTTTTCCCGCCTGTCAGCAGCCGCAGAAGCCGTGAGCAATGGAGAGACCACGATAGATTTGAAGCTTTGTGTACAGGGAATCTCACCATGTGGTGAAAAATAACAGGTTCTCCGTTTACCCCTTCGCGGACTCACTGACAAAGGGCTGCACTTGTCGCTTAGGCATCTCAACGGTACATCCCACACCGCAGTGACAGCAGACGACACTTGAAACTCCCAACAGTGATTATCAGCTATGATGTATCTTACCAAATCACAAAATATACATTACGATACAGCTGATATAGAATCAAATAACTTTCCAAAACTTTCAAGTCCGGTCACACAGTCGACTGACCCCTATGCTTCGGTCACGGCTATCAACTATCAAGCCCCGCGTTCTGTGCCCAGTCAACCACGAAGTCTCGCGACCAGCGCAAGTTGGGTCGTCTGCCCGACTTCAGCACGCTTCGACTGAAGACGCACGTGGCTGTTTATGTCTCGTCACGCGCTCGTGAATTCGCGAGATGTGGAAAGACGAGCCGAGCCAAAGATTTGCATCTATCTATCACTTAGCCCTGAGATTTCTTTGTTTACAGTAAACCAAGACTTGAACGCGAGTTTACATTTCGCATGTATCCCCAGCTTTGTTTGTCGGTTGCATTTAGATGTAGGGCGAAGTTGCTTGAAGACGCTGTGCGAGTCAATATGTTGGTGTACCAATACTTCCCCCTTTGACTTTGTGTGTTACCGTTATATTTTTTAAAGTTTGAAACTGACAATGCTTTATCAATAAAAAAAAAGCCATTAAGCCCTTAAATCTGTGATATGGGGTATAGAAAATGGACTGTTGAATCAACAATCGCATTTCCCATCCCTTTCCATAGCTCTTTTATCGATCGCTTCTCGTACCCTCTGATAGCCTTAATTCCCACCCTGCTTCATCCACCTCGCTTTCAACTCCCACAAATATCTCACCCTCCTTTCCTTCCCCTCCCCATCTCTTTACTTACACCCCACTTTCTGTAACGCTGAAGTGCATCTTCAGTGCGACCTCTACACGACCCCCGTGTCACATTGGCCCAGTTCTCCGTCTCTTTACAGGCCTTGTCTATCCTCGCGTTCAGCTGTGGATTTATGTCTGTATACTATTCCCCCTGCCCCTGTTCAAATGATATTTGCCTTGACTCTTTAGCCGTAGTGATGTCTTCTTGGTACTTTTCCCCTTTTGCCCGAGTCTCTCTGTGTCTCTTAATGGTGTCCTCTTTATCATTGCCCCCCCCCCCCCCCGTCCTTGTCTCTGTGACTCCTAATGTTGTCTTCTCTATCCTTGCCCCGTCTGTCCTTGCCTCTGTGACTCTTATTGGTGTATGCTCTATCCATACCCCTTCTGTCTGCCCCTGCCTCTCTAAACCCTATTAGTGTCTGCTCTATCCTTAATTTCTTGCCCCCTTCTGCCCTTGTCTCCGTGACTTCTAATAGTGTCTGCTCTATCCTTGCCCCTTTCTGCCCTTCTCTTTGTGACTCCTAATGGTGTCTGCTCTATACTTGTCCCTTTATGTCTTTGTCTCTGTGACTTATGGTGTCTATCTATCCTTGCCGTCTGTCCTTGTCTCTGTTACTTACAATGGTGTCCTCTCTATCCTTGCCCCTGTCTGTCCTTGTCTCTGTGACTTCTAATAGTGTCTGCTCTATCCTTGTCCTTTAATGTCCTTGTCTCTGAGACTTCTAATAGTATCTTCTGTATCCTTGCGCCCGTCTTTCCTTGTCTCTGTGACTCTTAATGGTGTCTGCTCTATCCTTGCCCCAGTGTCTCTGTGACTCTTAATGGTGTCCTTTCTATCCTTGCCCTCGTCTGTCCTTGTCTCTGTGACTTCTAATGCTGTCTTCTCTATCCTTGCCCCCGTCTGTCCTTGTCTCTGTTACTTATAATGGTGTCTTCTCTATCCTTGCCTCCTTCTGTCTTTGTCTCTGTGTGACTCCTTATGTTGTCCTCTCTATCCATGCCCCTTCTGTCTGCCTCTACCTAACCCCTATTAGTGTTTGCTCTACCCTTGCCCCCTTCTGTTCTTGTTTGTGTGACTCTTAGTGGTGTTATCTTTGTCCTTGGCCCCGTCTGTCCTTGTCTCTGTGACTCCTTATGGTGTCTTCTCTATCCTTGCCTCCTTCTGAAGGCCCCTGTCTCTCTAACCCCTAGTGGTTTCTTATCCATCATTGTCAAATTCTGTCTCTATCTTTCCAACCCAAATTGACGTTTGCTCTATCCATGTGACCTTCTGTCAGCTTCTTTCCCTTTGACCCCCTGATGGTGTCTGATCTGGCCAAATCGCCAAAGTCTTTATGCTCTTTTTCGTTGTTAGTGTCTTGTTGTTGTGACTGTTGCTTTGGTTATCTTGGAGCGCTATGTCCTATTGACTTTTCTCCTGCATTCGTTATATATCCTCCCATCTTTCCCGTTGTAATTCCATTAACCCTAATCTTAACCTGATTCCTTATCCAACTCCCTTGTTCATTCTCACTCTACTACACGTGCACCTAGGTAAATTTATGTTCATAGCCGAAAAAAAACCCAACCCCTTAACCTTTGTCTCTATAACACTTATAAAGGGTAATATGTTTTTGTAAATTGTAAAATATAATGCAACCAAATGAATCTGCTTTATGTGGTACAAGAGAGTAGGTAGTGACGTCACAAAAAGGTTAAGGTTCGAAGTTATCGAGGTCGAAGGTCAGAGTACACTTCTAATTGACGTATGTCCTAGGGTGAAGTAAAGAAATGATTGGTCAAGAGAAAAACACACCCATAAGATGATTAATGTGGTCAATGGTTAAAAAGGGGATGCACGGGCAGGTGAGAGTAACTTTTCGGAAGAGCAGAGCTGGACCTGAAAGAGTAGGAAGTTGGACAGACGAGGTTACGTGGTGCCAACAATGGCTAGGATGGGTTAAGTATATCGGGAGTAGAAATTGTAGAGTAAGTATGGGGTAGGTACGTAGGATAGGTAGAATAGGTTAGATCAGGAATTGTGTATTTATGTAAACCGCTTTAAATGTTTTTATAATAAAATAATGAACCTCTAAATAATAATATATATAAATGTGACACTTACACATGTATCGTGTAAATGTATGATGGGCTGGTGGCCATTACGAGAAATAAACCACTTAGCTGAAGTCCTTCTTCATGTCTGTGTTTTAAATAATAAAGAGCCTTTAATACAGTCAAGGTCCTCATTCAGCAAGTCTAGATTTGACTGATACACATATGAAATTAAGAGCCCGAATATAAGAATACAATGGATGAATGAAAAGTTAATTATTAAATTATTTCATAGACTAAATTTTAGTCTACTCAACTGTTTCTATATTTCCATCTCATTGTATTCTTTTCTCTCCATCTTGACACTGCACGCTAATTCACTACTTGCTTCATAAAGAAGAACGAATTCTTATTGATAGTCAACTTCTTTATTGCATGAATTGCGACGTTTCGGTGTAGATACTAACACCGTTATCAAGCAAGTGATACATATGATTTGATGAAGGCAAATATATACATAAATGAGATGGTGTTTTTACTATTAAATGGTTTGATGTACATATTGTTTTGATAAGGATTTTACAGTGGGAAGAAGTTTATACAAGAAACAAGGTTGATGTACAGGATATGATAGGTTGAGTAAACAGATGATGATGGAAGCCTACATAAAGTAATGGATTACTGCTGATTGATGTTTATGAGATGATGATAAGCTGGCGGGATAAAGTATCCTTGATCATCTTTTATTTTTTATTTTTCTTATATTTATATTTTAAAATTCTCTTTCTTCCCCCTATAATCAAAATTCAAAATTATTTATTTACCCTCTGGCATTCATTCAAAATCTTTATCAATTCAGAAACTCTCTTAAATACCATTTTTTTGGGTACCCCATATCTTATTCCAAATTTTATTCCTTATATTTGGCTATAACTAAGTATGGGCCCCCACGTCGGCGACATCACCAAGAGGTGGAAGCAGACGCTTAAACCCCAACCCAACAAGTATCCTTGATCTCTATTTACTTGCTTCATGCTTGAAAACGGTATAAAGGAGCTATACCGAAACCTCGCAAATCTGTTAATAAAGAAGTTGAATATCCATAAACTCGTATACTTCATTTCACTACACAGTTTTAAAGATTTCCACTAGACTAAAATTTAGCCTATGAATTTTTCTTCATTTAATTATTTACTGTTCTTTCATTCATAATAATTTAGTTTTTGGGTTCCTAATTTCATACCTGTATTCAGTCAATCTAGACTTGCTGAAAAAAAGGCTCCTTTATATACACGGTCATGAAACAGGACTAAATTTCCACAAACGAGGTGGGTCCGGGGAACGGGGGATAGTTTTACAGTTACTTGATACCGAGAACTATTTCCGTCTCCACAGGCTTCTGTCGAAATGAACAAGCTGACAGGCTGAAATGGGGAGGTAAAGAAACCAGGATGTGTAGCGTTGAAATGTCATTAGAACTAGTAATAACTTGCATTGGCGGATCTAAGGGGGGAGGGGCATTTAGGGGGTCCCCCTTTTTGAAAATCAATTATAGATTCAAGTCAATAAAAATAATTTGAAAATATGAATGGTTTTATAGTAAATCATATATAATGTAACAATAGCCCCCCCCCCCACCCCCCCCCCCCCCCCCCGTGACAATTTTCTGAATTCACCCCCCCCCCCCCTCCCCTTCCTTCAAAACTCCTAGATCCGCCACTGACTTGCAATGTTTTCGTTCAAGGTTAAATATAGATTTACATTTGTAACTGACGTAAATCAGAAGTAGGCATGATATTATTAGCGTGCAAATCATGTTGCCTAGTATATATGTTATATTGAAATGTCCTGTCAGGTTGTTCATTTCGACAGAAGCCTGTGGAGACGGAAATAGTTTTCGGTGTGGAAATCAATTATAGATTCAAGTCAATAAAAATAATTTGAAAATATGATTGGTTTTATAGTAAATCATATATAACGTAACAATAGCCCCCAATTTCTGAATCCACCCCCCACCCCTTTAAAAATTCCTGGATCCGCCACTGATTTGCTATGTTTTCATTCAAGTTTAATATAGATTTACATTTGTAACTGACGTAAATCAGAAGTAGGCATGATATTATTAGCGTGCAAATCATGTTTCCTAGTATATATGTTATATTGAAATGTCCTGTCAGGTTGTTCATTTCGACAGAAGCCTGTGGAGACGGAAATAGTTTTCGGTGTGGAAATCAATTATAGATTCAAGTCAATAAAAATAATTTGAAAATATGATTGGTTTTATAGTAAATCATATATAACGTAACAATAGCCCCCAATTTCTGAATCCACCCCCCACCCCTTTAAAAATTCCTGGATCCGCCACTGATTTGCTATGTTTTCATTCAAGTTTAATATAGATTTACATTTGTAACTGACGTAAATCTGAAATAGGCATGATATTATTAGCGTGCAAATCATGTTTCCTATTAGATATGTTATATTGAAATGTCATTAGGACTGTTCAAGGTTCAAACGTTTAGGGACAGTGGCACGTTTTTTTAAAAATCATATATAAAAGATCAAATATATCTTCAAATTTTCCCCATTAAATATGTGATTATGCCAAAGACGTCATTTTCAGACGGTTATACACCCCAATGCCTAAACCGTTAATCCGTAGTCTTGGAAGAAATGATTAAGTTAAACTGCTCGTGGCCATTTTAGTATGAACATCTTTAGGGAAATGGATTCGCGTAGATGAAAATTATTGCCTTTCCGTATTCGTGAGATCACTTTCTTTAGCTAATACACGTGCTACTATCCCATGAGTTTACCCATAAGGGCCCGTTAAATCTATCTTAGCATTCAAATTTATGATTTCCTTACTTCAGTATTTGGACTTGCAATTTCGTGTGCAATTTCATGATCTCAATATCATAAAAACTGATGAACAATAACGATTTCGTTCAAAATGAGACCAGAAATTAGTTCATATTAGCAGTTTTATTTTCCTTTTCCAGTTTATTGAAATTTCGATTCAATCGCATTTTCATTAAAGGTTATGGTAATAAATTGTAGCCTATATGTAGCCCTGGTAAAATCAATATCAGAATAAGAAACTGTACGAGTGTATAATTTTTTTCCCTCCTTATTTCTAACCTGCATTATTTCACGGCATAATTTTATCATGTTATATCATTAGAGTGAATGAGTGAGATGAGTTGTTGTTTAACGTTTAAAGGCACTAGTGATTTTTGTTTGAAACTTGATAATTTATTCTACAACTTCGGGTGAATGGTTTGAGTAATGAGATTTTAACCCTCTGAAGACAACAAATTTGGCAAAAACTACTGTTTATTTGGGAAAATTTGAAGAAATGAAATTTGGAAAAACGCCCTTAAATCAACCAAACTTAAACTTGATGATTTTTCTACAACTACGGATGGATGGGTCTTGATGAGACATTTGGCAAAAACTAATGTTTATTTGGGCAAATTTAAGAAATAAAATGTTCAAAAACGTTTTACTGCACCCTTAAAGGCACTAGTGCACGCTTTTACGGTTTAAATTGGCTATTTAAAGGTTTAAGTGGACTAATGCAATCACTTAAGCTTTCTATCGATGCAATGAAATACTTAAAATTCTTTACAATTGACCTGCAATCAACAATGAAAAAATTTAGACAGCCGCTGTCGGCTTGGAAATATTACAAATCTAAGGTTAGCTGTGCACAAAACGGATAAATTATAGACAGTTTAAAGCGGCTGAACACTTATTATGTGCAGCTGTTGAATTTACCTAAACTCTGAACTGAGAACAAATAATGAATTATGCTTTAAGAAAGCAATGTTGTAAATAAACCGACTTAATAACACAGCATTAGCATTGCTATTAGATTGACCAAATCGGCTGCCGTTTCCGCTTTTTTGGTTATAAGCAAAATCTTAATATTTCCGATATCATAGTTCATGCGGTTTTATTGTAACGTAACTTTAAATACTTCCGGTCTTTAAAAATCAACTTTACTACTAGTCAGAATGAGTTTATTAGTGAAGTCTGTAGGCCACTGGCCCAATGAACATATCAATACAAAATATCCAAAAATATACATATATACAAATATAACATGAAATACATTAAACTTTGAGTGACAATCTGTACTTTAAGGCAAAAAATAACTTGGATAACTGACATAGTGTAGATTTACTTTGTGTTGACATCAGATTAATGAATTTAATGTAGGTTGGATTTGTATAATAATACCTATCTAAGTACCTGACCCTCAATTGTGAATATGCATTACAAATCATTATAAAGTGATACTCATTTTCTATATACGTTAAGCCTGACCTTGCACAGTAGAAACATGTTCTTTCATTCTCTTCTTCGTTTTGATGACGTCCTGTTTCAATCTGGAGTTGATGACAGCTACATCGGAATCGAGTTATAGTTACTTTAAAAGGGTTACCATTTATACAGTATAAATATGGCTCCAATTGTAAATTCATTTTAAAAGTAGAGTAAGTTCTTAATTTGGGTTTTTCAAGAAGATCAATATGCCATTGTTCCGAAATACATCTGTACACGATTTCGCATTGACCATATTTGGAAGTTTAACGAAGACTGCCAATGATTTCCGAAGATGATCGGTATTTGACAACAACGAGACCTCCCTGATCCAAGCTCCATGCAACGCTGTGCAAGCTTTCCGGATAGCGTTGAGTTGAGTCCACCACAATGCGCGGAGCTTGGGCATGCGACCATCACCTTTTGTCAAAGTTCTTAGTCAATTATTGATCTAGATAAATTTTTTCTACTGTTTTTGTAGGGGTTACACGAGGTTTATCTCACGAAAGATTATTATGAACTTTAATTCTGGGTTAGACTTTACTGGACACAAAATCTCTGCACAACGTACTGCATCGAGATGATTCACTATCTCATATCTCGTTTTAGATATCAAGGTAGGGTTTCAAAAACTCACCAAATTACGAGACTGGTTTTAGAATAATGAAACAACGGCATACTTGACGCGCAAAGACAAATAACGGTAGAAAAAATATATCTATATTGTATACCCACGTTACCCCTAAAACACGGGCATGTAATTCTTTCAAATTAACAGTTAAAAAAATAACTACGCAACGTAAAGTTAGGGGAAAGTTCGAAAATCATTGAAAAGAATTAATTTTTCTTTTTTAGTCTTTCATTCGGTCGTTAAACCAATAGATATTATTCCGTTAAAAGAAACATTTATTTCAACTAATACCGTTTAAAGTCATGTTTTAAAGCTATGAACGCTCCAAACCAGACGTTTGTAAACAGTTTGAACAAATTTGATTGAAGAACATGTCAAAATCACATGACTGGCATATCATGTGACATGTTATTGTTAACTCTCCGCCCGATCGACAATTATTATAGGGTCGTCTCATAAGCGAACGGTCTATTAATTTTTGCCCGGCCTGGCTGGCCGCCAGAGAAAGTCGGGTCATTGTTCGATACATATGTTGCCTGTATGCAGTGTGACACTTTAATAAAATACATTTCTTCTTCTTCTTCTTCTTCTTCTTCATATTTTGCCAAATTTTAAGTCGAAAAGCTCTTGCAAATTCAGATATCATCAACACTTTAAATCAAAATACCTTTGTAATCATCAAGATGTAAAAATTCTAACAATTATTTGAAATACAAGATTATAAATTTCCATACGTATAATTTAAGGGTGTACAACTTAGATTTCTCGCATCAGAGAAATCAAGACAAGTGGCACAGCAACAAAAACACGACTATTGTATTGTAATTGATAGTTAATTATCAACGACTCACGTAGTGTATATCTTGAATTTTATCCAAAGAGGTGCTTAATTACAAATGTTACCAACTGTGTTCATCAAGTATGTGCAAGTGCACAACTGAAGGGAATATTACGCAAGTGCGGCTTGATGAGAACAGTAAATCAAACTTCACATCAGTTAAGTAAATGTAAACCATTATTCTCCTAGTGATAAATCATAATTAGGTGATGTCATAAAATAATAATCATTTAAAATTGATTGCCAAGACGACACAAAAGTATGGTGCTGAAAGATTGTCTATAAAGTAATTATGCTTTAACAAAGGCATCGGAAACGCTCATATTCCATTGTTATACCAATTACTAAACAATAAACATGTGCTTTGAAAAAATGATACATTTCAGTTTTGTAAAAATTTGTTATGCTACGAAATTGATTAAGTATTTTGAACTATTGAAATCGGCCCCCGAAAAGTAAATATGCGTTGACTACGTCACAAAATCTGAGGGCCTCGAAAAGAGGTGACGTCACAAAAATCGCGATCAAATGGACCTTTTCGAAGTTCGGAAATTTTCCTGCAATAAACACGGGTATATTTAATAGAATGACGTATTCAAGAAAAATTATTTTGATAATGGTCAGATAAGAATTAATTGCAAATGATATTTGTTCTATTACAATATTGTTGCTATTTGCCTTAGGGGTTCGAAAACACCGTACGCGAGTTACTAAGAACTTTGACAAAAGTTGTAACCCCTACAAAAACAGTAGAAAAAATTTATCTAGATCAATAATTGACTAAGAACTTTGACAAAAGGTGATGGTCGAATGCCCAAGCTCCGCGCATTGCGGTGGACTCAACTCAACGCTAGCCGGAAAGCTTGCACGGCGTTGCATGGAGCTTGGATCAGGGAGGTCTCGTTGTTGTCAAATACCGATTTTCATCGGAAATCATTGGCAGTCTTCGTTAAACTTCCAAATATGGTCAATGCGAAATCGTGTACAGATGTATTTCGGAACATTGCAATTATAACCATGCATGCAACTCGAGATGCAAAAGTCTGTTTCGCAAGGCTGATTTTACAACTCTTCATTTTTCATTTACCAATTGTAAAACGTAACTTGTAGCTTGCTAAATGTGTATATCCCTCTTATTTGAAATACAAAAATGAGTTTCGACTTTGACATTTCTAGAATTACATTTGAACTTTGTAAAGTTGAGAACAGCATGTTGAGTTTTACAGGATTGAAATGTTAGGTTTGCATACTTGGACTTGTCTTTTCGAGAATTGCATGGTTGAGAACGACATGTTACAACTTGCGAATTACGAGTTTACATGATTTCATTTTTTGCACACATCCCCTTCCATATTAATGTAGTGTCTGATTGTCTAAATCCATCTAAAGCAGCATACTTCTTCCGTTTTGCTGTATCACACGCACTGTCCCACCAGGCGGGCTGTGTCCCGCTTTGATGATCACGTGACCTGTGTCGTCTGCTCATAGAGGCTGCTGCTCTAGCGTATTAATAAGTCACAAGTCGCTTCAACCGCTGTATCCAAGTTGTCAGTGATCATATCATATATACATGTATCAGCTATCAACGATTTGGACTGCTCATCGTGCATATATGCATAAAATTCAGTTGCATTATCAGAATTCCAGACATATCGACTTAAACTTGACTCACCCACACACTCATCATCAATGTCTCTTTGGACAGTTATATGAAGTTCACACATTATTGGAAAATGATCTGACATGTCTAAGTCCAAAACTTTAAATGTTTTAATGTAGCCTATTGAAAGAGATTAGAGCTTGTAAGTACATAGTCCACCACACTAACACCGTTGTTGGCTACACATGTGTACTCTCCACTTGAATCAACTTTACTACCTGAATACGTAAATATTCGTTAAATAACTTACGAGGTAGATTATTTGAGTGAGTGCATTCGTTGTGTTAAAGAAATATTGGTGTGCACGAGTGCGTTTAAAGTCCTCTGTATGACATACAAATGTCAAAATAACTCCGCACCATTATACCTTTCAAGGATGTTAAATGACTATATCCCTGCAAAAACTCTTCGATCACAGAATTTGAATTTTCTCAAGATACCAAACTATAATCATACCAGTTGTGGACAGAAATCATTCAGTAATGCTGCTCCTCGAATTTGGAATCAACTTCCTCACGTCATCAAGATATCACCTTCATTGACTGCTTTTAAATCAAAACTCAAAACTTATCTTTTTTCAAGCTATTATTCATAGACATTACTTCATGATATTTTCCCACTGACTGAATTATCTGACTTTGTGTACTATATTTATTCATATGCTATAATTCATACTCTTCTCTTAGATTTTATTCATACCAATACTTCACACCATTACCTTTTATTCTAACATGTTTATACGCTTTGAGCATGCACCTTGTGTATGGATATAGCGCTTTATAAATACTCATTATTATTATCATTATTATTATTATTATTATTCGAACCACGGACCTTCTGATCCGAAGCCGAACGCGCTAACCACTGCGCTATCCCGCCTGCTATATGGCAAGAAGAAAAAAAGAAAAAAGAAAAAAAGTTACTTCAAACGTTTTTGTTACTCATAAAGATGTTAACGCTTATAACAAATAGTCTAATTGCTGTCACTTCGGTCTCCTCTTATTTCGACTTGCAAATAATTCCATGTCCTTGATAGGTTGAATGTCATTTGATGTATTAATTCAATTCAAAGTTTTCCTTCAATGTTAATTATTATTAAGTAAAGCTTGAAATAGCGTTTAAGTGCAAGATTTTAGCCTTTAAAGCAAAGTACTTTGTTATGATGGATAATGTGATCTTACGGAAACTAATATAAATATTAGCCTACTGCAAGGAAAAGGATTCTTATCAGAAGAAGCAAGTAGTATGTTCCGTTAACCTATGCGAATTCATTATCCTGCTTCAACTTATGAAAGGTGTTCACACAAAAATGGCCGCTAGTGCATTATGCGTGACATTTTATAATTCCTCGTACGATTACGGCTGACCTGGTTGAGTAATGAGGCGTTTGACCCTCTGAATAAAATACATTTGTCATAAACTAATATTTATTGGGGAAAATATTAAGAAATAAATTTTTTTTAGAAACATGCTACCGCCTTTTCAATGCTTTAAGGGTATGAACTTTTTAAAAATTAAAATCGCAAATCTTTCTTTTCTTTTTGTTTTGCTCGGAGATATAATATAACTTTAAAATGTCCCTTCAATGTTAAACATCATCAAATAAGGCCAGTCAGCTCCTCAGTTCAGACCGTAGAATAATGTACTGATGCTGGACTGCAGCATTTTTAGAAATAAATTTAAGTCGTATGACCAAGGAAAATTATTAATTCCTCAGCGCATCAAATAAGATGTGATTTTGATTTGCCTATTGTTATTATTTTTGGTTTTATATTCATTTTATACAAATGAAGATTTTATCATTTACAATTTTTTTTAGTGTTGTGTATTCAATTCTGCACATCGGTATACATTAAATAACTTGTTTCCTTTCCTGGTCGTGCGAAAATAAATTTTACGTGCGCTTCGGCAACAGCTTGTATCGGATTTATTTTTTCTTATGAGATTCCTGCTTAATGACTGTGTACGAAATAACGTCCTTACACACTACAGTCTAGATCGTGCTTCAACAAGCTTAATTAGACTAGAGTCAATATACACGTGGAATAACAAAATCCATAAATTATCAATTGAATAGCATAAAATGTCAGTTAAAACATTAGTTTAAATTATGTTTTTTTATGAATAAAAAAGATGTCAAAGGCCATTTTTATTCGTTAATCCCAAACATCAATTTTATCACCGTGGACGCTTGCTGTAGATATCAAATAAGCAATGATCATAATTTAGGTTCTATGAAAAACAAAAACAGCATGTGCGTATTCTTTTTATCCCTGCAATAAAGCTGCCACGTAGACTGACGAAGCGTTTGGATCACTATATAGATATACATGTATAAGCATATGTTGATAATTAGAGCGGCGCAAAACACGCAAATCTCGTGCATGTCAATTATGTTAAGGATAACATACAAGTAACCGTACATTCGTGAAAAAGAATGTACGAGCCGCGATGCGGCGAGGACATTGTTTTCACGAATGTACGGTTACGAGTATGTTATCTGACTTAAAATACAGCCTAGTTTAAAGTGTTTTTTGTATGACCTGCTTTGGTTTATGATAATAACATTCGTATTTCATTGCATAATTATAACACAAAAAACGTTTTTCAATAAAACAAAATCCTTTAACAAAATTTGAGATGGTCCCAACTGGTTCACCGGTCATTCTTAATGCACGTGCAACGTAACCATCTTGCCGGTACATTCTTAATGCACGTGCAACGTTACCATTTCGCCAGTACATTCTTAATGCACGTGCAATGTATACCCATCTAGCTAGTACATTCTTAATGCACGTGCAACGTTACCAGCTTAATTCACGTGCAAGACGTTTGAAACCGCAATCAGCTTGGGATTTGGTATAAAAGGAAGGTGGTCTTAATTCAACTTAGACATTATGTATGGCAATTTTGTTGTTGAGTGGGAAGACATGGCCGAGTATCCACACTTCGAAGACATTTCTTCAGAGGATGATGTTGTGTTATCAAATAATGAAACCAGTTCCCTTCCGGGGACCATCTCAAAATTATTATTGCTCAATTGTCCACATAGAAGCAGTAGATTCTTGTAGGATAATGTATGATTGAAACAATACAATGACGTCACTGCTGTATTTTAACAAGGCAATAAACTTGTCAAGCAGTCGTATGACATGATTGAACACACGCGGTCATCAAGTTTTGCGGTACTAGTAATAATTGTTTCTTTTAGTACATTAAATCAACATTTTCTTTTAAATTAAATTGAAGTGCCGGAAGTGTGTTATAAATAATAGTATCTAATACTTGGCATTCATAATTGTTAAAATCATTGGACATCAAGAGACGTAATATTAGTAATGGTGATTTCATGAATGGGGTATTTTCATGTCGTGTATAAAAAAACACATTATATGCAGATAACGGACGACCTTTTCTAGTTTAAAAACAAATCCGTTATTGCTTGAACTTCATGTCAAATATCTATCTCTTAGAATATATCTAAATTGGTATGATGTCTGTAACATGTCTGATATCTAATTGAATTGTTTGAAATTTAAAATTACCATATATGTAATCTTTATTCAAGAAATATATTTCATATATTTGTTTGTAAAGTGTTTTAAATACGGTTTGGAGAGTGCAATTTAAACGTTTATCAATACTGGTGCATAGGTTACTACGTTTAATTTATGCACTTTTAAAAAAGACATTTGAGAAAATATATTGGTGTGGTGATTCTGGTGATAATGTTTCCAATATGAACCTCTGATACGAAGTCGTGGACCAACAACTCGCTCAACGCGGAAATAAGGGTGCGCGGTATTATCGGTATATCGGTATTTGCAATACAGGAACAACACGATACGTACCGCTAGTCTTCTGAAAATATCAAATATATCGGATGTTTTGGAATTAACAATTTCCTTGCGAAATTGCAGAAAAACGTAACAAAAACACTATGATTTTACTGAAAAGTGTGAACTTGCAAAGTGAAAATAGCACAGACATACATGTACGAAACCAGTCACTTAATCATCTCTCTTTATAAAACGACGTCCATGCATGCAGTTGAGTATTGATTTCTGTTCTAATTGCTGTTATTTAGTCAAGCGAACATGGAAACATTAAAATATGTAAAGCTCCAATAAATTGGATATAGAAATGAGGACCGATACCCATCCTCATTAGTTAATGACAATTTTATTATTAACCCCCTTTTTTTACTTGTAGATGCATTATCGTAATGAGGTCATTTCCCCCCCCCAAAAAATAAAATTTATGATATTGGTGAACAGTTAGGCCTACTTAAGCAAGTGATAAAGACAAAACAGACTTTAAGATTAATTATCAAGTAGCAAAAATGTAGTCTTGATGTAGGCTAAATGTAAACATTATCTACATTCATTAAATCATAAGCAAAAATGCAAAAACAACATGATATAATTCTCAAACTAATTATCATTTTAATGAAATATGACAAAACTCTAGTTCTCAACTGATTATTTTTAAACCATGCCTTTAAGGCCCATTTTGATAATATGATATCATAAATTTGACGTTTAAAGTACCAAATCGATTTTGATACGACCCCTATTGAAAGTCTGGTTTGGCGGGAAATTCCATCTTGCCATGTGACCGGAAGTTGAATTGTCGTCTGCTTGAGGTAGACAACGAGAGCAAGATGGATATTCCAGTGAGTTGATATTTTTTGTTAATTTTGCGATATCAAGGATGTTAAGAATTTAAAAGTTACTCAATAATGGTTCGTGATGTTAATTGTAAACAGTTTGTGGTTTTCCTACAAGTATTTTGGATTGTTTCTTTGAATAATGTAAGGTATCTTGAAAAGGCAGGTTGACTACTGTGGGTTACAGACCATATTTCGCAATTTCTGTTCTTATTATATTAATATTAATTTTGAATTCTGAATTAACCAATAACCAAAATGATCTGAAAAGAATTGTTTAATCATCATACGTAACAAAATTGGTGATAAATTTACAAACCATTTCATCTGCAGAAACTACCAGCGCTGAAAGAATCGGAGGGACTCCCTACCAACTTCAAGGAGATGGAGAAGGGAATCTCTGATGATATCGACAAATTCTTCACTAAAGCGGAGTTGACAGCAATGTCAGATTATGAGAAGCTCCGGCTGAGGAATATGAGGAAGAACTATGAAATGATGGCTGCATTAGGTAGAGCGGGTGTGGCAATACTCGGACATGGGCAGTGCCCGGACACGTGTAACTAAATAATGTATAATACTGTAAAACATTTATTTTCGTGGGGTGTTATTTTCGAGCAAACATAAAAAATGACTGATTCGCGGGGTTTAATTTTCGCGCATATCGACTAAGCAATAGCAAAAATTTGGTGAGCAAAACTACATGCACCGTGCAGCAAAGATTACACTGAAACTAGTAGTAATTAACAATAAAATCAATAATTTTCAAAAAGTCAATGATCAAAATTAATTTATTTATTGTCATTAAACGTCTTCTGAGAAAATATGGGTGAGGGCAGTACCCGGACAGATATCTCTTTTGAAATTAGACATGAATGAAATTCGAACAAACAGATATTTATCTTCGGTATTAAAAGGAATGGGGGAGGTTAAGAAAATGTTAAAGTGAAAACCGATGCATCTGAAATAGTTTCCCCAGAAAATCTGAATT
The DNA here is from genome assembly GCA_921293015.1 of Phorcus lineatus. Classification (NCBI taxonomy): domain Eukaryota; kingdom Metazoa; phylum Mollusca; class Gastropoda; order Trochida; family Trochidae; genus Phorcus; species Phorcus lineatus. Next base: position 10,595,971 of record OV121093.1, on the reverse strand, counting down.
CAGAGATCGATGTTTTCATGTTGTGTTTTTTCCGACAACACAGCCAGTTACAAATTACTAAGTCAGTTTAGAAATAACGATGATGATCTACAGCAACAAGCACCTATAATGCGCAAGCTGAATATCACGAAATTTTATTTGAAACGAAATTCTGAAATTTTATTCTGACAGTCATATGAACAGATCATTATATAATATTTTGTTTGTTCATTATTGTCTTTAAGAGAACATATCGACGGCAGTTTATTATTCAGAAATTGAAACTAATATAGTTATGAATATGGTGAATTTTCAGTCTAAAATTTGCTCTATTGCAATTTAAAATACATTGAAAATGGCATGTAACTGACTATCCGCGTGATCTGGCAGAAATTAACTGCATATGATATAAATTTACTATTCACGTTTAAATCAGTCTGCAAGACCAGCTCAACACCGGTTGACTGCGCAAGTATCAGTATGACAAGATTACACACCCACGATTGTCATGAAATTAGTAACTTGTTTCACATATATGGCTTATGTTTATTACATAACATTATAATAATATTATATATATAATGTTATATCCATTTATCAATTTTACAAAAGGGTTATTAGTTCTCAAAGCAGGTAATACAAAAATTAACTCCAAAAATTATTACAAATTAAGGTGTGTGAGGAACTATTTTGTATTGATGTCTCAAAGCAGGTCACAAAAACTAACTCCAAAAATTATTACAAATTCTAGCATTGTTTCGGTAAAGATCAAAGGCGCCGCCTATCCTTTATTCCGCAATAAAGTATAGTTTTTGAATGACATCACGAAACAATGGTCCATGATTTTGTTGTCGTCAAATCTGATTGAGTGAAATTCACAGTGAACAATGTTAATGAAATAAATTGTGCATTACGTGAAGGATTTAATGTAATATTTATGCTTCAAAATTGCCAAATATATTTAAAGGAGTCGCGCATAAAGAAATACGCTGATGTAGCAATTACTAGGACCTTACATTACCCATTGAAAAGCAAGTCTCAATTCGGGAAGTACAATTTCCCATTTCTCCAAGAGTCTTTTCTCATATTCAATAAAACCAATCCTTGTTTTAAAATTTTGTTTTTCAAAGACATAGTCTTAGACCCGGACGTGATGGAAATTACCAACAATCGGTCTTACTGATGGAAACCTGTGATCACAGACATCAAATGCAAGACTATATTGTTAAATTGCCGCCTCTGACATTTTTTAACTTATAATATGCATTACTAAGGTAATATTTTACTGTCCGGCTACTGCCTCCCTACTGTCCGGATATAGCCGACGGTGTCCGAGTACTGCCTCAGTGACATCAAGACAAAGAGGGGCTAGCTTATCCAGGCAAATGCACTTATAGCCTTCTACTGATTCGGATCGATAGAGTAGTTGCCTCCCTTTGGTTAATACAAGTTCACTAGAATTATGTCAGTAAATTTTAGGGATATTATACGTTGTTTTAAACCTTAAGTGTCCGAGTACTACCACACCCGCTCTATGGATAGGCGTAGGAACGTGGAGAGAGGGGTCTGTGAGAGTAACCAAAGTTTGCCGTACTTACCCTAGTTCCAGTTGTTCTAGTATCAGGGATTGGGAAAGGTAGGGGCCTTGTGCCATTTTGCACATTGGATGGAAAAAATGGCCCAATATACTAGTAACTTGAAATTTTACCATTGCTACAAGGGGAATGGCCCATTCAAAATTTTGAAAATGACTTAAAACTCTAAAAATGGCCCATTGTCAAAGGTGTCTTTCCCAATCCCTGTCGTATTTAATTCAGAATATGAAAATACCTTTATTTCAGAGAAATGTTTACCTGCACTTGGGGGAGTTGGGCAAGGGTTGACCATATCTAAACTTGCCCACCCGTTCTGAAGTATCAAATAAAAGAATATATAAATAGATTATTTTATATTTAATTACAATACAGTATAACATGGTGAATGTTTTGAAAAAATAGCGAATTAAAACGACAAATTTTGGATTAGCTAATAAGGGAGATGGCAGGCCCATTCAAAATTATGAAAATGACTAAAAGTCCTAAAAATGGCCCATTGTCCAAGACGTCTCTTCTGACCCCTGGTGATATGTTTTGAACTCTTTTTTCTTAGTTGTAAATTCCACTGATAGAAATGAAACTTGTTATTGCTAAAAGTTTTAACCATTTCAGGGATTGGGAAAGGTAGGGGCCATGGGCCATTTTGTACATTGGATGAAAAAATGGCCCATTCTAATTATAAATTTTACTATTGCTATAAGGGAGAATTGCCCATTCAAAATTCTTAAAATGACTAAAAGTGGTAAAAATTGCCCATTGTTAAAGGTGTCTTTCCAAATCCCTGCCATTTCATGTAAAGAGATGAAAATTTCATTGTTCCAATTTCAGGGCTCCCAGTGATTAGACCTGACTTCATGAAGGATCCAAGAAGCAAGACTGTCAGAAAGAGGAAAGTAGAAGAATCTGACAGTGACGAAGAATGGACGCCTTATTCACAGAGTCGCAAAAGTAGCAGAGGTAAAATTTTATTAATACCCCAATTATGATATTGTCAGGGGGTGTATAGCTCACCAGTATTGGGTGTCCAAATTGTTTTTCGAAGGAGAATTATGCTGTATGACTTGAAAACTTAATATTTTACATGGATGTGTCTTGAGTAATGGCATTATGCCTTTCAATAGTTGAAACTCTAGGATGCCAAATATCTTGTATATACAGACCAAAAACTGCCAAATTTCCAGGTTGCACTGCCTCTATTGCAGGTTTCCACCTGCTTTATTTTTTATGGGTCCATGTGGACCATATACAGGTTCTCAAAACTGTTTCATTTACATTTACCACACCTACTTAGATTAAAGACAAATATCATTTGATTTTATCTCGCTCATTTATTGATGTAAGGACGTCACCATGTCGCAGAAGAGCACCATTATAGCCAACTGTGTAAGAGGCTATCTGTAGTGAGCTGAAATTTTATAATGAACCATCACAATTAAACTGTTTGATTGGCTTGATCATTGTAAGTTCTAGTGGGGTGATATCCTAGGCGTATGTGAGTGGAGCGAGAGCTTGTATTAGTTTTACCCCGAGCTAGACAGGATGATGCTCGAGCATAACTTGAAATTTTGAAAACTATACGCCTATTTTAACTATATAAGTTAAATTTTGGTGTTGATGTGAGTTAAGTGTCCATGGAGGGCCTTTCAGCGTTTAAAAACTAGTGGATCCATAATGTTCATGAAATTTTATCCAAAAACAGCCAAATTTCATGACTTTTTTTTTTTACCAAAACATGATTACTAAAAAGCATTACATTTTCAAACTTAAAATTTTGTATGAAAGTTATTGTTGAAATGTTTATGTGCCTTTAATGGGTTAAAACTCCAGGGTACAAATCTTTTCCTAAATTCTTAACATTAACAGCATTCTAAAAGATGTTTTCCTTGATGAGTAGAATTTTCATACAATAGAGAAAAATATTTTGAGTGTTACAATCTTTTTCTCTGGGAGAATGATTGACAAATATATCAATGTAAATAATATTTTGGAACTCCCACGGTCTGATTAAGATTGACCATGTTCCGAGGAAAAAAAGTTTTTAAATATTAACTCAAGCGTGGTTCGAACGTATTCTATCAGGGATTATCCTCTCCACACAGAAAACATCCTCCTTGCACGCACGTTTTTACCCCAATTTAGCACAGACAAAACCTAGTCATTAGCAGACCAATCACATCATCGTGTCTAAAGCAGCAGTAAAGGTTAACAAATGGTAAACAGGATTTACTTGCCCCTAGATACTGATACTGAAAGCTTTTGCCGCTGTCATTGTGATTGACTTGTTGAGATTGCGTCAGAACATGCAAGCTAGGAAGGTGCTTTCAGACAGTTATGGAGAGGAAAGCACCTTGTAGAAGACATTCGAATCTCACTAAACTAAACATTTTATAAAAATTATTCCTCGGAACACGGTCGATTGGAGCTGTGCTCACTTTTGCATTGTTCTGTACGAGTGCTTGAAGAGTTGTTCACTTTATAACTTAATCCAGGGGGAGTAATAAAGTCTGCAAAATAGGTAAGTAGACATTGCATATATGGAATTGCACTCAAGAATATCAAATTAAATTGTTGTTACTCATCACAAATGTTTACAATTGGATATTAACCTTCATGTTATCTTTCAGATGTTAAACCAGTAGCACACTTTGCTGTTCCTTTCAAAGAGAAGAAATGCAAAAGTCAAGTAAAAAAAAGAAAGGAGAAAGTAAGTTTTATTCTGTTCTCCAAAAAATTGTTTTTAAAGTCATTTGATTTCAATTGAAAACTTAATAGTGAATAATGATTGGTGATCCAACTATCCTTTTTATGTTTGTCTGTTAGGGCAGTATATTCTCACTGAAAAAGCTTGAAAATGACCTCAAATCTTTCGTTAGGCCAGACTTTTTTTTTATATTGGTTTACGGATCCGCCAACCTTAAAAAGTGGAAATGTGGAAAAAAAAATATAGTTAAAATAACAGTATTATTTTTTAACCGCCGACTCGAAAGGGTGTAAAAAAATTATAATATATCATATAAATCCAAATCCAATTTCACGATCTGTATCTGTAAAAAAAACAGATAGAAATATACAATATATATACACATCCGATTCGTTTCAGAATATCCCCTGTTTCGAGAATTAGGGAAGGGAGGGAAATCTAAATTTGTTGGACTGTAACCACGCGGTAATGGCGGCTGACCTGTTTTTTCATGTCGAACTTGAATGTTTTTGCCTACCGACCTTCACTTAATACAAACTGTAAAAAATAATTTGAAAACTTAATTTTTTTTAAAAAAATTTTCCTACCTACCGAACTTTTTTTTTTAAATCTAAATTCCGTAAACCAAAAAAAAAAAAAGTCTGGCCTTAGAATGTGAATGAACTAGTGTCAGGGCTGCCTACTTGTACTCTTTTGGAGTATTTTGTACACTTGAAAGTCTTAAGATAATTATGATTGTATCCCAATGTTGCAAATTGTACACCTATTCTGATAAAATCATTTCTTCATTTCATAGAAATATTTTTGGAATATTCGATTGCTATGTGTTTCAAATTCAATTTGAACTGTATATTCTTAGTTAACTTAGTGAGAAAAGGTTTCGAATGTCAAACCCGATACGTTGGAACTATCAGTAAAAATACTTGCTTCATTGTTTTTGTACGCATAAATATTTCTAAATACACCTAAGTTACAATATATCTACACATTCACCGAACAGAAGGTAGGCAGGTTCTGCAGTGCCCCATCTACTTATAATTGGCATCATGTGACGTAAAACAAGGTGTATATCAACTGCTGAATGTATTTTCTTCTCAAGGTACCGAAGAACAGTAATGCTGATTCTGAAGAAGCTCCTAAGGAAAGAAAAGTCTACCCGTTGAGAGAACGGTCACTGACCAACTACATGAATATTGAAGTTCCAGATGATGATAATTTCCTCTGTAAGTCATTAGGTTTTTTTCGGGTCACCAATATCTACAGTTTATTGACTGTTGTCATTGTGTGATAATTCCATAAAATTTAAAAAATCATACACCTTAAGATCTTGAAAGGAAGCAAAATTATTAAAAGTAAAAGATTATGTGAAAGTCTGACCCTTCATAGAGGTTAGATTATGAATCTTATTTCATGAAAAAAACAAACGAGGCCACTTATGACATTCAGAAGATAAAAAACTTTAAAATTCTAAAATAAAATGCTTATCACATTTAATGAATACTTTTGTTTCCCAATCGGTTTTTGGTATTAAAAGTGTTGATAACCGAAATAAGCAGAAAACACATTTTTCAAGGGGAAATGTTTTATCATGTAGTAATTTATACACAAATAAACATTGTTAGAAAAACAAGAAATTAAAGTAATAGTTATTCATCAGTTATGATTTAAGCATTTGTAGTAAAGGTTTTTTAAAGACACATTTGTAGTTAATCTTTGTTGATCACAATTAACCAAAAAGACTGTAGTTTATGAGATATTTAATTCCAAGGTCACTCAACAAATTTAAAATTTTGGCTCAAAAAAAAAAAAATCAATGACTTGCCTTCTTTTGTTTGACTCTACAATCTTTATTTAGCTTTCAATCGTGACTCTGACTTTGTATAAAGTGAGACAGAAATTATGATTCAAGCTGAAAAGATTTAGAACTTATTTTACCTGCGGAGATCAGAGTTATTTTCATTGACTTTTGGTGATGGCTTGCTTACCATTATAAGACCAAAATTATCATTTTAACCCAGAGAACTTGTTCTTTTTTCATCTCTCAACCTTCTAAATGCTCCTCAAAGAAATTATATTATTTAAATTTCAAATTTGAATGTTAAAAGAGTAATTGAAGGCTAATGACACCACACTTTATTTATCTTTGTAAAATTGTAAAAGAGCATGCAAATAATTTCCTCAACAAAGGGAAAATTTACCACCAGTCACCAACCAATGTTCTAACTTTATTTTATTCTGTTTTGTTTTTCTGTAGGATTGAATTTTTTTTTAAAACCAAAGAACATGTTTTTAAAAACAGCATTAAATATGCAAGCAGTGTAATTATGCTCAACTTTGATATAAACAATGTTCAATTAATTAATCTTCTTTTAGACTGTGAGGACTGTAACAAAGAGTACGAAGGAGATTGTCCTGTTCATGGCCCTCTTCTCATGGTTCAAGACACGAAGGCGAGTTTTTTATAGTTGGTCACTGCCAACATCTTTTACCATGGGTGTAGGAACAGGGGGGGCTTAGCTTAACTTTTGTTCGAAATGTTTTTTTTCCCCAACTATCTTCCCCTTTCTACTACATATTTCCCAATAACTGGTCTAGTATTGTTACAGTATTATGTCTTAATTGATATTAAGTTGGGATAAGCAGTCAGCAAGTTACTTTTTTTTTTTTTTTTGGTTTCAAAATTAGTTTTAAAATAAAGGACAACATTGCATTTAGACTCCAATGGCAAATATCGGAACTAGTTTTTGGCATTGGGTCTAAATACAGGAAATCCTGGTATTATGGCGTTTCCCTGCTTCTGTGCAGTTGCTGTTAGTAGGAGGCAGGAATATGTGAACTGTTCCTACTGATAAAGTTCTGTGCACATTTATTCTTCGATCAGGAAAAATTAAGGGGACAAACTAAATAGGAGGAGCCTTCGTTGTATTGTTGGTTACTTTGATCTTTGGTATCAGATTTTGAATTATTTATCTTTATCAAAGAAGCTTCCTTGATGATCAGATTAGCGGGTCATGTTACCCAATCATACATTATTTCCATGTATGAATATGCTCAAAGTGCAAAAATTGTATCAATATAAAATATCCCAAAAATGTACTTGTGTTGTCTATGAAGTGTTCACACAACTGTTTGTCCATTCTTTCCATTGTTCAGGTCCTCATTCAGGGTGCAGTGTGGATGAAGTTTCTTGTTAAGTGACACTAGTACTAGTAGTATCAATTGTAATTGGATATTAAGTATTAACTTGTTAAACAGGTGACTTTGGTCAAAGGGAACCGAGCACAGAAGACATTGCCTCCTGGTCTGAAAGTTGCGGAATCTGGTATCCCAGGAGCTGGTATGGGAGTGTGGGCAATGAAAGACTTCCCAGTAAGGACATGCTTTGGTCCCTACGAGGGAGATATTGTAAAGGATGAAGATAAAGCACACAGCTCAGGTTACTGTTGGCAGGTTTGTTTTTAAAAAAATCCTAATGCTAATACCAAATTTGATGTAATAAGTACCCCAATCCACGTTATCAACTTCTTTAAAAAATTAGTCTCGTTTGTTCCTTAGCACAAAGTAAATGTGATTTGGTTGGTTTTAATCTCAGAGAGTCGACATGGCACATTTCATTGACATTTTAGGAAATCGAAATTTCAAAAATATTTGCACGAAAGACCAGACGATCCCAAAATGAGTTCAAGAATGGCTATTTCACACATGGACAGTGAGTGATCTATTGTCAGTTTTGCTGAAGTTGTTCTATTGACGTTGAAATGAAACCCAAATAACATGATATTTGCACTACGATTCAGTGGTAAGTGAACAAACTTTCGGTATGCAGCTGTATGCTTGAAAACAGTATAAGAAGCTATACTTATATACTATACGTTCATTTTCCATAGCAAACACTCAAACTGACATTAATAAAATTTGAAATAAAAATGAAGTTTAGCTTCCCGAAATCATATGGAAATAACTGAGGCATTTTAAATGATAACTTTTGAAACGGCGTAGCACTAGCTGAATGTACAAGTAACTTCGATTCAGGCTTCTACATTTTTAGACAGGGAAACGCTTGTATATCAGGACAGAGGTGGTATAGGAATGTATCATAGAATTTTTTTTTAATACATTTTTATTGGGAAAAGGACATTCATTGATCTTTTATTACATTTCTTCCAGATTTATGCTGAAGGTTCCCCTTCTCACTTTGTTGATGCCCACAACAGCAAGACCGCTAACTGGATGCGCTATGTGAACTGTGCTAGATCTGAAGATGAACAGAATCTGACTGCCTTCCAGTATCAAGGTGACATCTACTACAGAGCTTTTAAACACATCAACTTTGGATCAGAGCTACTGGTCTGGTATGGACATGAGTATGCTAAGGATCTGGGAATAAGAAGACCACACAACATTCCAAAGTTCAAAACTGAAGGTAAATGCAGAACAGTTAAATTATCGTCTTTTGGGGTATTTGTTAAGATAAAAGTGTCAAAAGATTTAATTATTTTTGTTTATAGTGAAAGAGTTCATCCGAAGTAATTTACACAAATTACAAAATAATTATCAATTATGACTACAGTTGTCAAGTCTAAGCAAAAATAAACATTTGCTAATTTTATGTTAGTTTGTATTGCTTGCCAATTCAGCGTAAATTCCTAACGAGGAATTACAATTATCACTTTCACACAATTTTTTCTAGTATGTATAAAACTTCTCAGAACGGCATAAAAATTTCTGTATGAAACTTATGTTTCAGAAATCTACCCATGTGACTGCTGCTCGAAGGCTTTCTCTACAGTTCTATACTTGTGGAGACATCTAAAACAAAAGCACGGGAGGAGAGTGACAGCATTGCATCAGTTCATGGTTAACACTGGAGGAAGTGACATGAAAGATTTCATCAATGAACTTGACAGGCAAATAATGAGAAATGATAGACAAGGCAAAGTCGCAAAAGAAAACAACTGTTTAAATCATCCAAAATGTGTGTCACAATCTAGAATTTATAAACTTAACTTGAATAGTAATGATAAGGAAAGAAGGTTTAAATGTAGTGAGTGTGGTAAAGTATTTACAGAATCAGGTAGCCTGGAGAAACACAAGAGAATTCACACAGGCGAGAAACCATACAAGTGTAGTGAGTGTGGTAAAGCATTTACAGAATCAGGTCACCTGGAGAGACACAAGAGAATTCACTCAGGAGAGAAACCATACAAGTGTAGTGAGTGTGGTAAAGCATTTACACAATCACAAGACCTGGAGAAACACAAGAGAATTCACACAGGAGAGAAACCATACAAGTGTAGTGAGTGTGGTAAAGCATTTACAGAATCAGGTCACCTGGAGAGACACAAGAGAATTCACTCAGGAGAGAAACCATACAAGTGTAGAGAGTGTGGTAAAGCATTTAATCAATCACAAAGCCTGGAGACACATAAGAGAATTCACACAGGAGAGAAACCATACAAGTGTAGTGAGTGTGGTAAAGCATTTACAGTATCAAGTAACCTGGAGACACACAAGAGAATTCACACAGGAGAGAAACCATACAAGTGTAGTGAGTGTGGTAAAGCATTTACAGTATCAGGTCACCTGAAGACACACAAGAGAATTCACACAGGAGAGAAACCATGCATATAAGTGTGGAGAGTGTGGTAAAGCATTTATTTTATCTCAATATTTGAAAGGACATGGTCATGCATGCATATGAACCATATTGAAGAAAAACAATTCTCCTGTCTTTCTGTTGTTTACATATATTCAATTTTTAGAAGTATACTTTATTCAAATTATACATAAATAGTATTTACAAATGTGCATGCTTCTATAGAATGAATTGCTTATTTGTGTGATGATTGTTTATTTATTATGTCATTGTGGCAAATTTCATTCTTTTAATACAGGTAGATTTTTATCAAAAGAGGAATTATCATTTCTCTCCACATAATGAAATAACCAATAAATAAAGATGACAGCTGAAGAATTTAGTTTTGGTCATTTATTAGTTACTGAAATAATATTTGCTGATCGGTCAATATGTCATGGAAACTGAAGAGAAATGGTTTCAGTATTTATTGCTGAGGCCACACAAAAAATATTCAAGACCACCAACAGATGTGCAAGTTTTTCAAGAACTGCAGCTTTGTTATGGGGTAAATGAAGCGTGCTCTCTACATATTGACATGTTCATATCAGTTTTGTTTTGACAAGCTGTCATGATGGTTCACCCTTGATTTACCCGACTTACATTCAGCTAATGGTCTCTTTAAAATTCAGCTTCAAAACTGCACCGATAATCTCTTGTGGAAGCCTACCACATACTTTCTCGTATGCTATTGCCAGACCTAAGGAAAATACTTAATTTCACGCCTGATATGTTTTTTCTTCCTTAAGATATTTGAAGATTTTCTTTCCTTGAAGAAATTGGGATACTTTAATCAGAGTGTGGTATGTATATGATGAGAGTAATTATAATCAAGAAAACAACTGAATCGCTATTTACCCGCAAGGGATAAACTGATATTTTAGGGTCAAGTGGGCACGATTATAATTATTCAAAATATTACTGAAGTCATGAAAAGAAAGAAAATAGTCCAAATTGACATCCAACTGCAGGCTGATTTCCGGACGTCAAAGCATATCGTATTCTGTAATGTTCAGAGATTGTGAAATACACCATGGTCGATGGGCGAGTTTTAGTCGTTTTTGTCATTTTCTAAACTTTGAATGGACCTTACCCCATTGTTACAATAGTAAAATTTTGATAGGCGATATTTCATCCAATGAGCAAACTGGCCAATAACTCGCTCGATCTCTACATTTTGACCTAGGACATTGTTAAAACATATGTAACTAATATAACTACTCAAGTAGGTAATAATCAAGTAAAGTACCAATGAATTGTAAGATTGTTTTATTTGTAGTCCACTTCATCTGTTATTTGTTTAATGTAGCCATTTGAGTTGACATGTATACTGCTTGAGTCGTTTACAATCTACCGTTAATAATTACCTATGTGAGAAAATTACTTTAAATTATTATGTTATTTGAATACTTCGTTTTGCTGAAGCCTTTCAGTCGACATTAGCTTGTCTCACGAAATATGTCTAAATTTTTCAATGAGGATCTTATCTATAGATAAATAACATGTAATTTTATATTTTATGTGACTACTTTTTATACAATTGTGAAAATGCCCGAATCTTGTATTTCTTACCGCTAGAAGTCTCTATTTTACAAAAAAAAGCTGCATGCAAAAGGTCGTTGCTTCCGTCTTGTGCCTTGACTACTCGTAGTTAGCATTTTCAGAGGACGCGTCCTGTGATAAGTACCTAGAAAACGTAATTTCGCGCAAAATAACTTGCAAGTTTAATCTGTGAACCATAACTAAGTTCCTGGATATGATTTGTGAAATTGCAAAGTGAAATTAAGTTTACATCTGAGACCATCGATTACATAATAGTAATATGTTATGTTATGATTTGGTTTAGAAACTGGAAAAAAACGTGTGGCTTTTAGATGATAGTAGGAAACCTTGTGTGCGTTATGTCTCTCATTGAGAATTTGCTTAGATTCGATTTGTGTCGGGCCAAGTCATCCATAGTGTTTTAATAGTGTTCGGAATTAAGAATTAATTTCATTATCATCACTTTCACAATCAACCAAATATAAACTGATTACTTCCGAATCATACAGACGAGTTACTAACTAATCAAGATACGAAAATACATTTATCGAAAATATAGGTTGTGAATTTTATGTTGTTTACATGAATACGCAAAAGTTATGACTGTCTTGTACAATATAATTTTACACACGTGACGTGTAAATTTCTTGAAATTTCTTGAAATCCTGGTAAAACTTTTATAACAAGCAACAGATCGAATTAAGAGGTTTGATTGGTTATCAAAGTAAATGCTGACTTTAAAGACGATGAAGGTTTTAGCCTGAATTAAGTTATCATAGCAATGTATGAAGATCATTATTAATCATGAATGTGTAATGGCGATCTTGATTTAAACGACTGATTTGTTTTCCCTGTTAAAATGATTTAACTTAATTTGAAATAACCCGCAAATGTCAATTTATTATAAACATCATTTAACTGAAATTAACAAGAGAGAAAACTAAAATAAATATCACACAGGCAATACAACATACAGAAAAGGGTTTAAGCCACCAAAGCAAAGTTTTTTTCGGTTCAAATTGGCTATCTGAAGGTAGATGAGGAACTTAAACTTTCCAACGATGCAATGAAACACTTATTATTCTCTATGTAATTCACCTGTAATCAACAACACAGTTCAGTTAAGTTGAGACGTCCGCAATATAAAAAATATATTGGCAGTTGGAGTCAAACCAGGCCCGTAGCTAGCGGGGGGGCCCCACTAATTTTAGGGGAAAAATTTGTTTGTGCATAATTAAATATTAATTACAATATTAATTGTATACAAAAACATATGAAAGGTCTCACCCCCCCATTGAGCTAGTAATTCTCTAATTTCGGCCCCCCCCCCCCCCCCCCCCCCCCTTACGCTCGAAATTGGTGCTACGGGCCTGCAAACTCATGTCACTGGACAACTTTTCCCCTTAGGTTGACTAAATGTGTGAAAGCATAAGAGAAGTCTGGGTAATATTTTATTATTTGCTTATTTTACATACCTTTTTGATCATACGATAATTTGGTTCAAATAGATTTCTACCATTTTGGTCTGAGCATGAAATTAAATCATAACAACGCTGAGGATTATAAAAGGCATGCTTCAACATCATACCTTGTCCCTGTACAGGAGAATCGTTATTTCATTCAACAAACCATACAAATAATCAATTGGTTATTTGGTCTGTAAGTTCTTAATGGGGCTAAAGCATATTTCATTAGATGAATAAAATGATCTCACGGAAACTAACATAAATGTCATCAATTCCAAGACGATTGTTTTCTATCAATAAAAAAATTCCAAAAGGAATATTACATGTTTAGTTAAGCTATGCTTATACACTCTGCTTAAAAAAATACTCATGCATTACATTTTTATACAGCCAATGTATTTTATTGGAAGTAAATATTTAAATTTTGTAATCTTTAACTCAAAAATGTTAGGGGCTGATCAAGGAGTTGTTGACCTAGGAACTTGGGGGTCACCGATTTTATTGTCGATTAAGAAAAAAAAATAATTGCAAACTCTCCTTTTCCCATTGATCAGCCAATAAAAATGAACAGAATGCTCGCAAAGGATCCAACCAACCAATCTATTAATTCTAGCAATAATCTTGTAAAGATTGGTAAGAGTGCTTAAGATATTCAATTTCTCTTCTAAAATTGTATAATAACGCTAGCTTCTTTTCTTTATAAAACCATTACTTCGGAAAGGGTCAAAATGACACTGAATTTTGATTCTTGAGAAAAAATAAATAACTGTCACCCATAGCTGAGGGAAACTTGTTCTATGGACAAAGCTGCATGTGTATCAGCAATCTTGCATTGTTTCGTCAATTCCCTAATATCGTTGCTAACAACAGCTTGTACTATTACATTAATGCCCTCATATCATTACTAACAACAATCTTTTACTCTTGCCAACAATACCCTTTCGCCATTTCAAACACTAAACATGTATTATTTCTAACAATAATTTATGATATTTTAATATCTTATTCGCTAGCAATAATCTTGTAAAACTATTAGCAATAATCTTGTATCATTGTTTAAAAAGTTCATGTAACCTTTCATGATGATAATAATAATGATAAAGGTATTTATAAAGCACTAGGTGCATGTTCAAAGTGCATTGACATACTTAAAGAGTATACTTAGAATACTACAATATTATGTGAATTATTGGTATAAACTAAAATTTGTTAGAAGAGAATGAATGACGGCAGCATTAAATGTCAGTTATCAAGTTTTTGGTATATTATCATGAAATATAATCTAAGGATAAAATCTGGAAAACAAATTAATTCTTTTTAATGTTTAAAGTAAGTCAATGAGGGTGACGTATTGATAGCTTGGGGAAGTTGGTTCCATAGACGAGGAGCAGAATTAAAAATGGATTTCATTCCAAAACAAATTTGGAACCCCGCGGCCCGAGACGATTCAAGTTTTAGGATCAAAGAGTAATCTTTGTACGAATTATGGATAATAAACTTGCTAACAAATGCATTGTTACATTACAGGAGTAACATAATTACAGGTTTTTTTAAGTAACAATACATAATTCTTGTCATAATGATGCAGATATTATTACAATTCAATTGTCGAGAATAATTGATATACAATCCCTCTGTCAACAATCAACTTCGCATTATCGAATATTGAAATCATTAAATCTGTAAAGGGTCCTATTCAAAGTAAGCGTTTTGCTCTCACGAATTCTGTGAAACGGCAGCAGTGTTCAGATTAGTCGATGAATTATGCCTTGCGGAGGTACAGGAGTAACATAATTACAGTTTTTTTTAAATAACAATACATAATTCTTGTCATAATGATGCAGATATTATTACAATTCAATTGTCGAGAATAATTGATATACAATCCCTCTGTCAACAATCAACTTCGCATTATCGAATATTGAAATCATTAAATCTGTAAAGGGTCCTATTCAAAGTAAGCGTTTTGCGCTCACGAATTCTGTGAAACGGCAGCAGTGTTCAGATTAGTCGATGAATTATGCCTTGCGGAGGTATACTCTCTTATCTTGCGAAATATTCAACATTCAATAGTTGTTGATTCCAAAATTTCGTAAAACACTTTCAATTGCAAAATCGGATATTTGCCAACTGAAGAGTTGATGTTATGATTGAAGATACGTTGAGTAAACAAACAAGATATTGAGTTTGGTGTTTTGACAATCTCAAATTTCACAATGCGTTGAACCATTGTGATTGTGTTTCTTTCCGTTTACTAATTGAAATGCTGTCACAGTCTTCCCCCTAGCTCACAACACATTGGTACATTACCACCAGCCCACGAATGCAACAAAAACACACGCGTTTGTCACGTGAACCTTTTTCCAAACTATGGTCTTCTTCTCCACGTGGTAGAAACCCTTTCTGTAAAAAAAATAACAATATCACCAAATAGATCAAATGATAATAGTTTGTTAATTTCCATATCTTCAGCCCTATAAAAAAAAATATAATGATGTGAATAGGGTCCATTACAATCGTAAACCAATAGTTTTGAATACTACATTCATTGAAAAATCGGGTGTTTTCAAGATAAATATTTTCCTTCCTGCAGGTGCGCTTATCAGAGGAAATATTACAATTTTCTTCTTTTCAGTCAAACATGTGACCCCTACAATTTGTATGACGTAAGATGACACGGTCAGGTATTCTTTGCCATCTACTAGGGTTTTGGCAAGTTCCACGGCTCTTGTCAGGACTTGACTATCCAAATGGTCCCATATATGTTAGATAGGCGATAGGTCAGATCTCCTGGTAGGCTATGGCATAACGTTAACGTTGTTTCCCTGACAATGCGGGCTGTATGTGGACTGACATTATCTTGCTGAGAGAGCGTGCTGTTGTGCTGCTGCAGGAACGGTGATAGAACTGGGCTTGAATCTGATCGATGTACATCGCGGCATTGAGAACACCATCGATCACAACATATCAGTCCTCCCGTGTCCGCCGATTCCTCCCCAAACCATGACGCTGATATTGCCAAAGGATTTCACAGTCTAAATACAACGTCACCACCGTTGACCAAGACGTCGATCAAGACGAGAACACCATCGATCACAACATATCAGTCCTCCCGTTACCGCCGATTCCTCCCCAAACCATGACGCTGTCATTGCCAAAGGATTTCACAGTCTTAATACAACGTCACCAACGATGATAACAGACAAAACGAAACATACTGCAAGCATCTGGGAGAATATACCTCTCTACATCATGATATGCCATACACATTCATAGGGGGTGAATCTGGAAAGTCATATTTTCTCTAATAAGCGCCGGGCCTCAAATGAGCGTTAACTTGAGTCAAGGGATGCAGAAAAGAAAACCGCCCGTGCGCCTATTAGAGGAAATACGGTATGCTTCTTACCGCCGTTCTATGTCGAGAGTAACGAGCGTTCTGTCTCCTACATGCCAGATCCCCCCACACTCGGCAAAGATGGGCGATGATGTTCCAAGAACTTCCCCTTTTCCACCCCCGACCTTCCACTTGGTGATCTTCTTGTTATATCCGTACACGGTTGGAACAGGCCCTTAAATAGATTAAATTTCAACAACCTTAAAAGGATATCCGTAGGGGTATTTTGGGAGCGAAATTCGATGGGACATTCCTTCTTATGCATCAGTTATAAATTTAGAATTATGTCCTAATGTGGTAATTACATAATACTTATGTTCTATCTTCATTAGATTTTACTTTTACCAAGTTTTGACGCCATTAGTTTTTCGCCTTTAGGCTTAATTGAAACTGAACCTCTCTCAGATTTAAAACAAAGGTTTAGCAGGTTAACGAAACCCATATAAGTATAAATTCTAAGAATACAGCTTCCCACGGAGTTCCCACAAAACCCTGATATCTATCAAAGCAAATGCCTCGTATCGGTGTATATAAAACGGGTCAGCTGCAAAATTGGCACTGTATGGTATTTATCTTGCTTCATGTTCCTCGCAACGACTATTCAGCTAAAGAAATGATTCAATGAAACTGAAAAGACAGGACACTTAAAATAACAGATCTTGTTGCGGTAAAAATTTAAAAACAATATTTTCGAGAAAACGAAATCGCGTTTTTGCAACACTTTATCGAAAATAAAGACAGGTTTGTTCATTTTGATCTTAGAGAAAATAGAGTGTCAAAAAGTTTGTTCATTTGGATCACAGAGAAAATAGAGTGTAACTTACCTAGAAACTCCATGAAAAAAGATTTCGCTCGAATATTCTTATATTGTTTTGGTCTTTTCCCTTTATAGTCAACCCGACGAAGGTGCTTGTTTAACCAATATATATGTCTGTAAGTAAACAAAAAAGTATAATGAAATCATATTTAGAACTCTGTCGCAGGAGATACCACCGTTTGTTCCAATGACGTCACAATCTTTAATATTACAATTAATATATACCAATTTTAGCATGTCTTGGCGATTTTCATGCTTTTTATTTTCATAATTCTTGAGTCATTAATAAAAACATTGCCTAATTAGATACCGTCTTTACGAAACGAGTTAATGCTATCGGTACATGTATCTGACTCGGTTTCGCTCGTTAAATACCAAACCCTTCACTCGTTTCATATCAATCAATCTTTTATTCAGTAGAAAGGCCTTTGGCTCACGTACAAAATGAACATATAAAATAAGTTACAGAGTTTCACGTTGTCAATCAAAATGTTTCCGTAAAATTAAGGCATTTTTAACCAAATTTGAGATAGATATTACGATAGATTACTGCTTTGGAGATTGTGAATCATGATATCTTCATTAATGTACAAAGGTATATTTTCAAAATATTTTACACGTATATCATTATACACTGGACATTTATAAAGGAAGTGGAATTAATCCTCTTCAGAATTAGATTTACATACTTTACAATAGCGAAATTGACGAGGAATACCATCTCGTCTACCAATATTTTGTATATGGGTAGCTCACCAATTCTTAACAAAGTAATTCGACGCCTTGCTTCTTAAGATTTAACAGTAACAAGGCAAGGTTTAAGACCAAATACGGTTTTAATTCTAGAGTATAAATGTAGAGTTGAATATTCATGAACTTCAGCCATTAATAATTGAACCTGATAATTCTTAATCCTTGTTTCAAAATACAAAAGAAAAGCCTCCTTGAAACCTACTCCTTGATTTTCCCAAACAAAACCGAAACCATAAGTTAATAAAATTGTTCTTACATGATACACCCAAGTTTTTCGTCCGACATTATCTTAGTTACACAACATTAGATAAGCCAGCTTGGGATACCTATCCACTGGCATATCGAGCAACTTAATCCAGAATTGAATAACTTTCAATAATGAATCAACATAAATATAATGCCTGCCACATTCTGCTAAAACAGCAACATTAGTACACTTATAACTCAAACCCAATACAAACTTGAAAAACCTTACTTTAAATTGTTCAACTATAAACTACTTCTGATAACCACATATTTCCGAAGCATATAATATTATAGGTTTTATTTGAACATCAAACAGTTTGAAGAGAACTACAGGAGAGATTTTCTTAAGCTTTTGACTTAGAAGTTTCACAGAAAATAATGCATTGGAAGCCTTATTAACAAGATTTTTAACAGACTTTGACCATGACAACCGATTAGAAAAAAGTAATCCTAAAAAATTGTAGTACGATGAGATTTTCAGTCTCTTATCCTCAAGATACCAAATTTCACTTTTTCTGAGTTTTCCACCATTTCTATAAAACTAAAAGTTCCATTTTGTCAAAATTAACTCTCAATCCCCATCTGTGACAAAAGTCTACCAACAAGTTTATCTTCCTTTGTAAACCGATAACGCTATCAGAAAATAAGCACAAATCGTCTGCATTTAACAAAAGATATAGCTCCAAAAACTCTTGACATAAAAATATACCCCTACCTGATTTCTCCATTTCACCATGAAGTTGATTTACAAATAAGGAAAACAATTACGGACTTAAAATGCACCCCTACCTCACTCCGCTGAGAGAATCAAAATAATCTGACACTGAATAAGGTGATAGCTTGACACAAGCCATAGTTTTAGAGTAAATATCCTTGATAATATTAATCATACTCGTTTCATAAAAATGTTATTAAACGGGACATCGTTTAGTATTTCTGTTTTTGACATAAGGGCATCGAAAAATTAGCTTAATTATCACATTACCATGTTTGTTTCATACTTTATATGATGATGGAATTTTTAAAAATGGTTTCAGTGAGAGCGGAACAACAATTTTATGTGCCTGTATAGAAAAAAAGTCCAGAGTCTAAAAAAATCCCCACTACAAGTAGCAGAAGTTTTATTCTTAGTAGTTAGAAGTAGTAGTAGTAGTAGTAGTAGAAGTAGTAGTAGTAGTAGTAGTAATAGTAGAAATAGTAGTAGTGGTAGTGGTTGTAGTAATATTGGTAGTAGTAGTAGTAGTGGTTGTAGTAATAGTAGTAGTAGTAGAAGTAGTAGTAATAGTAGAAATAGTAGTAGTAGTAGTAGTAGTGGTTGTAGTAATAGTAGTAGTAGTGGTTGTAGTAGTAGTAGTAGAAGTAGTAGTAGTAGTAGTAGTAGTAGTAGTAGTAGTAGTAGTAGTAGTAGTAGTAGTAGTAGTAGTAGTAGTAGTAGTAGTAGTAAAAAACGTACTTCTTCATCCTGTCCAAGAAAAAGGCTTTTGATTTATGAATTTTAAGTTTGGTTATCAAGCTAATTTTTCCAGCGCTGATGTGATACTTGTAAGTGAACCGCGAATTTTGCCATTTCTGTGCAAACAGAATAGTGCCATCAACTTCGAACCATCGGTGGTTGTCTGGAAGAAAAAGTGTATCCATACAAACATCAAATGTCAAGACTTGCTCCATGAATTTCATAGCATTTGTTTTTTTCTTCAGACTTTCAATTTAATGTTATTAAATGAAAAACATATTCGAAAATGAGTAGTTTTCGATGAAAATCGTGCGACGCCCTCATGTACTTGCAGAATCCACAATCCCAGTCCATGTGAAACAACAACAAACAATTATTGACTTCAAGTGAGGTTGGTCCAATGATTTATCGACCTTGGACATGTCCAAGGTCGATAAATCACTGGGTCAACCGAGTCTGAAGTCTATAAATGCTTTATTTTATGAATTAGGTCTTAAATTATCATTCTTCTGATATTTCCGGTAGACCAGGATTTTTAAAATCTATTTTTATCCACCGGAGGTGTTTGGATTGTTATATCAACCTCTCGAGATCCACACAGGTTGACATCGCTTGGCGTCATTGCTGTCACGTGACCAAGTAGGCCAATCAGAAAGACAGAAATAATCCATTCATATAATAATATCAATTCAAGCTGTCCTTCTAGGTTTCTAACATATTGTAAAGGTCAAATGAGTAAAAATCATTTTGCATTATTATCACTATCATAATTCAGACAAATATCTCCGAGATACTCACCCTCCGGGAAAAAAAGAAATTTCATTATCTTCATGACTGATTTGCTCAACTTGCCCACGCCGAGTTTGGACCCGTCGTCACAGAGCCAGTAAAAGTCTAGATTAAAAGAGTTAATCCACCAAACATTGCAGTTACGTCCCTTTTTCCATCTAATACGTTGAACATGTGTATCGGTGACCCTAAATAGAAGTTCCTTTTCATCGTCCACTATATAGTAAACTGGAATAATAAAAAAGACATGTGAAGGCTAGAAACCTCTTAGAAAATACAAAAGCGCTATATGATATGCTCCCCCAACAAGGTAAGATGATTATAATATTTAATGCATCGGCATTGAAATAGAATCGGGAATAAAGGAAATATATACCCGAGGAATTGTGTCATATAATTTTTACGAAACAAATTCGATTTTGTGTATAACACTCGCTCGCGCTCGGGTAATACAAATATTAACACTCGTTTCGTAAAAGTCAAATGACAAACTTCCTCGGGTATAAATCTCTATATTTCTAATGAACCGAAATTAATGTTATCAATTGCAAGAACAATTTCTAATTCAAAGAATCATTTCTACTAGCAGTTTAATTAAGCCTAACTGATCTATTTCCCTACCTTAATTGATTGAAAGTGTTTAAACACAAAGGAGATCCCCTTTGTTGCTTTCTTGTTTTTACCTCTTTCATAAGCTGTCTGAATCAAATCTTTCTTACAGAGTTTGATTATAAGGCCAAGTAAGGAAGCATGTTTAATCTTCACATATTCAATAGATAATTTATTTTTTTGAATGAGTTAAAAAAAAACTGGTACAATCATGAGCAGCAGAGGCGGTCTCGATTATACGTCAGTTACTCCTTCTACTTTATATCGCTGGCAAATTCAGTAAAGCACATCTAAGGTGACACAAACCTCTGTTCTCAAACCATATCATGAATTTTTACTAGCCAGAGTATTGACTCGTAATAGAGTTCTAGCCAGAGTACTAGATATGTAATAGATCTGTAGCCAGAGTAGTAGACAATTAATAAAGTTATAGCCAGAGTAGTGACTTGTAATCTAGTAATAGAGTTATAACCATATTTGTGACTCGTAGACTAGTATTAGAATTATGGCTGGAGTAGTAGACTCTTAATAGAGTTATAGCTTGTTGTGACTTGTAATCTAATAAAAGAGTAATAGCCAGAGTATTAGACTATTGATAGAGTTATAGCCAGGGTAGTGACTCTTAGACTAGTAATATATTTATAGCTAGAGTAGTCACTCGTAGACTAGTAATAGAGTTATAGCCGGAGTAGTAGAGTTATAGCAAGAGCAGTGACTCGTAGACTAGTAATAGAGTTTTATCCAGAGTAGTGACTCGTAGACTAGTAATAGAGTTTTATCCAGAGTAGTGACTCGTAGATTAGTAATAGAGTTTTATCCAGAGTAGTGACTCGTAGACTAGTAATAGAGTTATAGCAAGAGCAGTGACTCGTAGACTAGTTATAGAGTTATAGCAAGAGCAGTGACTCGTAGACTAGTTATAGAGTTATATTAAGAGCAGTGACTCGTAGACTAGTAATAGAGTTTTATCCAAAGTAGTGACTCGTAGACTAGTTATAGAGTTTTCTCCAGAGTGTTGACTCGTAGACTAGTAATAGAGTTATAGCAAGAGCAGTGACTCGTAGACTAGTAATAGAGTTTTATCCAGAGTAGTGACTCGTAGACTAGTATAGAGTTATAGGAAGAGCAGTGACTCGTTGACTAGTAATAGAGTTTTATCCAGAGTAGTGACTCGTAGACTAGTATAGAGTTATAGCAAGTGCAGTGACTCGTAGACTAGTAATAGAGTTATAGCAAGAGCAGTGACTCGTAGACTAGTATAGAGTTTTATCCAGAGTAGTGACTCGTAGACTTGTATAGAGTTATAGCAAGAGCAGTGACTCGTAGACTAGTTATAGAGTTATAGCAAGAGCAGTGACTCGTAGACTAGTAATAGAGTTTTATCCAGAGTAGTGACTCGTAGACTAGTAATAGAGTTATAGCAAGAGTAGTGACTCGTAGACTAGTAATAGAGTTTTATCCAGAGCAGTGACTCGTAGACTAGTAATAGAGTTTTATCCAGAGTAGTGACTCGTAGACTAGTAATAGAGTTATAGCAAGAGTAGTGACTCGTAGACTAGTAATAGAGTTTTATCCAGAGTGTTGACTCGTAGACTAGTAATAGAGTTATAGCCAGAATAGTGACTGATATTGATCCATCCAAACTGTGAAGCTACTAACCTTGTTTGCACGAGGGAGAGTATTGGCGTTGCCCTTCACACCGGGTGATCTGTTTCAATATAGTAATTGAATATGAAACTATCAAATCATTAATGTATTAATAAATGCGTTAATAAAAAGCTATTGTAATCCTCTTTCCGGCTATTTTTTAATGTTCCATAAATGAATTTGCATACAAGGAGTTTGATCATGCATTCAGACAAGAAAATTCGGTGACTTCAAAAGCAAAGCTAGATCCATGTAAATAATTCTAAAAAGGATTGTAGACATGGGCATCTTTGCTATTATAGTTAGATTTGCAAACTGTCGCTTAAGATCTTTTTAATTGGTTTTGAATGGGATAGAATAGGTCATAAAGAATTTTTTACACTCAGAAGGGTGCCATATGACACACTTCCTCGGGTAACAGAGATTATTACCCATGTGGTCAATCATAAGCAGTGACATATTTTCAACATGTTCACATATCGTTTTTGCCTAGAAACGATTGATTTAGCGCGAGTATTTTGTCGTCTATGACGTCATACAACCATTGTTCATGAAGTCACTAGTGGCCGCTGCAAGGGAATATTTCTGAATATTTCCATGGGTTTGAAATGGAATATAATCGGTGATAAAGAAATTATTGCCAAAAGGAGTGTGTCATATGACGTTTTTTGAAACTCGTGCGAATTTGTGAATAATTCTCGCTCTCTCACGGCTAATATAAAACATTCACCTTCGTTTCGTAAAATTCACACTTCCTCGGGTAATAATCTCTATGTATTTCCAATTAATATTTAATATAACCACCTTTTCACAGTCGCTAAAACAATCCTAAATGGAATTGTTACCTGTTACCCGAAAACTGTTACAATCTTACTCAGTAACAAGGGAGCATGTCAATTGGTAAAAATATTACCAGTTCCAAGTGAATATTACAATCGAAGTTTTAATCAGTCACTGATAAATGTTACAACCGAATGCGCCCAGAATTTTTGGTAAATGGGATCTATTTCCAGTCACAATTTTACGTATCATCAGTCAAAAGCAAATGTATAAACTTGATCCAATATCAGTCACACTAAAATATCAACTGGATCCATTATCAGTCACACGAAAACATCAACTTGAGCCATTATCAGTCACACGAAAATATCAACTGGATCCATTATCAATCACAACAAAATATGTATACTCGATTCATTATCAGTCACAACACAATATCAACTGGATCAATTATCAGTTTCAACAAAATAACTGGATCCATTTTCAGTCACAACAAAATATCAAAAGGATCCATTATCAGTCACACTAAAATATCAACTGGATCCGTTATCAGTCACAACAAAATGTCTATACTGGATCCATTATCAGTCACAACAAAATGTCTATACTGGATCCGTTATCAGTCACAACAAAATATCTATACTGGATCCGTTATCAGTCAAAATGTAAATGTAAGGATAGAAGGTGTTGTCGGGCAATAGTGAATATACCAATGGAAAGTGTTGTCGGGCAATAGTGAATATACCAATGGAAATTGTTGTCGGGCAATAGTGAATATACCAATGGAACGTGTTGTCGGGCAATACTTAATATACCAATGCAACGTGTTGTCGGGCAATAGTGAGTATACCACTGCAACGTGTTGTCGGGCAAAAGTGAATATACCAATGAAAAGTGTTAAGAGTCATTAGTTAATGAAACATGGTGAAGTATTACTGTCTACTTATTTATGTATTTATGGAAGGATGCACTAACTTGAAAATGCAACAGCTGTAACAACGGGGTTTCAGTTAGTAGGAAATGCAGCATATGATATCATTTAGATATTACACTGGAGCGTATACACAAATAAGCAAATGTGGCATTAGTCAATAGTAAATATGTAAATTGAACGTGACATCAGTTACATGGAAATACTATGGAACGTTTATACTGATTAGTAAATGTTTGAACAGGTGTTATAACTCAGCTATGAATCAAATCGAGGGACATTCAATATCGGATCATGGATTTTTGTATCATTTCTGGCGATGCCAAGGCTTGTTTGTCGACTAGGATTAGTTTCGTCTTGAATGACAGTTGCACTGACAGTTCAAGCCATGTTCTATCCCTGTAATGCTGAGAGCCAAGCAAAGACGCAACAAGTCCCATCATTTAATGTCTATAGATATGAAATCGAACCCCGGAAATGGGGTTCTTATCCAAAGCATTGCCTTGGTTTTCTAAATCTTATGTTACGTTGTGTAATGCTTTATGCTAAAGTACAAAATAAAGATTATTACCCGAGGAAGTGTGTCATATGACTTTTACGAAACGAGTGTGAATTTTTGTATTACCCGAGCGAAAGCGAGAGTTATACACAAATTCACACGAGTTTGGTAAAAGTCATATGACATACTTCCGAGTGTAATAATTTTTTTCATTACCGATTGTTTTCAATCTTAAACGCATGGAGATATTCAGAAAACGGCCTGCTTCCCTTGCGACGGCCCGCTATACTGACGTCATGAACAATGGTTTTATGACGTCACAGACGACGAAATGCGGTTAGTCGCGCTGAAACAATCGTTGTTAGGCAAAAGTGATTTGAGCACATGTGCTCATATTGAAAATATGTCACCACTTATGATTAACCATATTGGTAATAAACAATGATATCAACCCCAGTCTCGGATGTAGACTAAATCATCAAATACCAACCCCTTATATAAGTTTACCTTCAAATAGCATGTTGGTACGGATGAACGTCGACAACTCTTCCAAGTCGTTGTGCAAACCGAGTCAGGGTCTATCCTAAAAGAATGACAATGTTTTTTGCGTAGACATTTAAGTCCACAGGTGAACGTTGATTTCAAGGTGTGGTTTTTCTGGCTCTTAATCAGCCTAAATTTGGCTTGGATAATGTTGGTCGAGGTTTGTGTGAAAAAATATTGAAATAGAAGAACCAAATGGAAGACTTGAACGTTTTTCAGCAGGTCCGAACGCTTTGAAATGACTATCATAGTTGTTCACTACTATTTTTTCCGGGTCGACTGCATACTTACCTTTTCCGTCCTTGTCTCATATATATATCGTATATATACATATATCTGATACGAGACGGAAATCGATCCTAAAGACTGTTTTGGTTACCGAACGTTATTATCGTTATCGATACCTTAAGTGTATATTAAGACTACTTGATCTATACAAAAGCACAGGAATTTGTTTTGCTGAAATAATTTTTCATCGCTGTGAATAAACTACCAGAGAAAATAGATATTTCTTCTGAATTCTAATTCTCCCCGCGAAAGAAAAAATAAAAATTTCTATAACTCATTTTTATTTTATCTTTAACACTTAATTCAAACGATTCTTGCACCTGGAAAATCATTACGCTACATCAGCGTATTTATATTCGATAAGCTGCCGTCATACCCTTGTACTTATCACAGGCAATTCCTCGAATAAAGCCTAGCCTAGAACCAATTTGCTGACATTCGTCAGACCCTTACAGCCAAAAGATGATCGAGTATTTCTGCCTGTGGTGGTCCCATTCATACAGATGCAGCAGCAAGGGATCCTTTTTCAACAGGACAACCCAAGATCACATACCCCCAGGATCAACATGGACTTCCTAAACCGACAAAACATCAAGGTTTTGCCTTGGCAATCACGCTCCCTTGACTTACCACCGATCGAGCATGTATGGAACCATTTGGGAAGATGACTTAGACGTCGCCCACAGCAAATAGTCACAATACAACAGCTGGAACAGGCAGTATAGGAAGAGTTGAAACGTCTCCCGAATGTTGTCAACCGATGTCTTACCTTTTCCATGAAAAATTGTGTCATTGCTTCAACTATTTATGAAAATCATGCAACGTAATGTCGCCTGATCTGTCACCGAAATTTCAAAATACATCCCCAGTGGAAACAACCAGGTATAAAGATGTGATGTGTTGAACAAAATACTCCTTTATGTCCTTGCAATGATTGAAAATGATTCACAATTAATATTAAACATTTTAATCGTCGAAAGTTTGTCATCTTTTCTTAAATAACCAAATTTCCGGGGTGTGTACTTTCTTCCGTACTTCAGTTTTGGTTGGTTTTGCTTAGCTGGTTATTTAACTAACACACGTGTAATTAGACGCAGAATTTCGCCTTTATAACATTAATATGGTATTTTTAAAGTTACAATCGAAACGAAGAAAATGTCATAATTTGGGCTCTTAAGAGATAAAGATGCAACTTTAGATGGGCGGTTTGAATTGAACTAAGGTCACATAATATTTTGCTTCTATTTAAGCCATATAAAGAAATCATGAAACATAATAACATTAAAGTGACTCAAAGTATGTTTTATGATATGAAACACGGCTTCTCCAGTTTCTTGTTTGAACTTTTTTTAAATCATTTTCTTCGAATTTCAAGAACGTTTGAGTCATTTGTTCATGACTACATGCATATGGCAGTTTTCTAGTTCTTATGAATTGTGATAACGAATTATGAACATTATACATGTATTATACACTGTTGAAAAGACTTGTTAACAAGTCGAAATGCGACTTATCCAGTCATAATTTAAATGACATCTACAGCAAGTGTCTTGACAACCATTCTTCTTGGCATCATTTCATCCAGGCAACTATTCATATTTGCAATATAACTCTGGCAATTGTAAAACGGTCAAGCTTAACGCCAAAGCAGGGCGAGCGAGCAATCGGAATGCTTCAACTGCATGGGCGCTACACTAGAGTCATGAACTGTTCCAAGCGAGCAATTGGTAGACTGGTGCCGCGTTACGGACAGACTTGCAGGACAGCAGAATGCCAAGGAGCAGACCGAAGGTGATCAACCATAATGATGACGAATAATGACGTGTGCTTCATCTCAGGAACAGATTCCTCACCGTGACGTCATCTGTGGACAGGGACCAGACGACTGCGTCAAGACGACAACCGAGCCTGTCGACTGTACAGAGGGATGACGTTAACGAATCAAGTTCGACGTCGAACACTGGTTTGGAAGAGAACCGTTCGTCGATGTCAGCAGCGACATTGGAGCAGAGTACTTTTCACTCCACAAGCCTGCCGCACGGGAACATATCTACAGAACGTCACGTTGTTGTGTCGCAGAGGGTGAACGTTATGTAGGTGGAAGTGGTATGATGTGTGGAAGGATTTGTTGGGGGAGGAAGATGGATCTTTTTGCCATTGCTGGTATACTGCAGGTATAATGGTGGCACGAACAATGTTCCAGCATGACAAAGCCACTCCCCACACTGCTGTTACTTGAACCTTTCTTAACACCAACAATATGCATGTTCTGCCCTGGCTAGCGAGATCATCGGATATGTCCCCGATAGAGCATCTGTGGGACGTCTACAGCCGCCATTGACAGTACAGGACTTTAGTCGTGCATTGTAACGTTCTGTTTGGTTTGTAGATGAAATGCAAACATGACAAGAAAAAATGTCAAGGCGATGTCATTCGCTGTGAATAAACTACCAGAGAAAATAAATATTTCTTCAGAATTCTGCTTCTCTCCGCGAAAGAAAAAATAAAACTTTCTATAACTAATCTTTATTTTATTTTTAACACTTAATTCAAACGATTCTTGCACCTGGACAATCATTACGCTACATCAGCGTATTTATATTCGATAAGCTGCCGTGATACCCTTGTACTTATCATAGGTAATTCCTCGTATATAGCCAAGCTTAGAACCAATTTGCTGACATTCGTCAGACCCTTATAGCCAAGAGATAAGGTTATCGAGTATTTCTGCCTGTGGTGGTCATACAGATGCAGCAGCAAGGGATCCTTTTTCAACAGGACAACCCAAGATCACATACCCCCAGGATCAACATGGACTTCCGAAACCGACAAAATATCAAGGTTTTGCCTTGGCAATCACGCTACCTTGACATATCACCCATCGAGCATGTATGGAACCATTTGGGAAGATGACTTAGACGTCGCCCACAGCAAATAATCACAATACAACAGCTGGAACAGGCAGTATAGGAAGAGTTGAAACGTCTCCCGAATGTTGTCAACCGATGTCTTACCTTTTCCATGACAAATTGTGTCATTGCTTCAACTATTTATGAAAATCATACAACGTAATGTCGCCTGATGTTACTTGAACCTTTCTTAACACCAACAATATGCAATATACAAATCAAACTGTAAAGCTTTTTTTGTTTTTTATTTTGCAATTTGTATTTCTTTGATTTTTTTCTGTTGAATACAAATTAATTTAAAAAAATTCAGAGGCTAAGGATCTGATTATATTACCATTATATCGGTAGTTGAAGAAAGTGTCGCGCATCAAGCAAAGACTGCAAGCGGCCATTGTGTGAACACATTTCAATCATTCCATAAAGCGAATTGGATTCGCGGAGCTTAACAGTACTAAATTTATACCTAGAAAATAAATAAGAATCCATATATCGATTAAGAAAACTGGTTTCATTTGTTTTCTTTTCGAGAGATTCATTATTTTGATAAGAAAATGGGATACAGTGACACTTGGAGCACCATGATGTTATGATTGGCACGCTGACGCCTACGTCAAAGGCTTCGAACCCCGATGGAGACATCAAAACGTTGCGACCTGGTTCTTATACTGTGTTGTGTCCCTAGGCAAGTCACATCAACCACACTACTCTCGGTGCACACGACTGTTTTAATGGGTACCTGAAAACTGGATGTACGGATCTTCACGGGGCGTTTAGCGCTTGGTGGCTGATTTGAAATATGAATTATTTCATTTAATGATGTACGTATCGCTTTGAGCAAGTGCTAGTTCATGGTTGTAGCCCGAATTATTTTGCCTTAAAAGAGTAGAGTTGTTCCTGAAGATGCCCTATATATAGTTACAGAACAAACCAATATTCTCATGTCCACGCCAAGTCCCCGTGTATTTAGATTTATCAACAAAGCCATATTTTCATGGCCATGCCAAGTCACACCGTGTTTTTACCTACAGAACAATACCATATTCACATGTCGACGCCAAGTCACTGTGTATTTAGCTACAGAACAAAACCATAGTATCATGTCGACGCCAAGTCACCGTGTTTTTACCTATAAAGCAAAACAATATTATCATGCCCACGCCAAATCACCGTGTTTGTAGCTATACAACCAAACCATATTATCATGTCGACGCCAAGTCACTGTCTATTAAGCTGTAGAACAAAGCCATATTCTCTTGTAGACGCCAAGTCACTGTTTATTTATATGGTACCACAATACAATGGACGTTATGCTCCAATCATCAGTATATGATTGGCAATTGGAAGAAAGCATCCAGGCCGAACCTCACGCCAATGGCCCGGGTTAAATTCCGGGCGGTGGCACCAACCATTTGTTCCGCGCAGTACCACCCATGGTTCGCTAGTTCCAGCCGATGCTCGCAGGTTTCAATGCAATGCATAGCCACAATGGTGTTGCGGGCTTTCTCCTTGCAATAATACTAGCAGCCGCGATATTAGTGAAATAATCTTGAAAGCGGCGTTAAACACCAACTCACCTCACCTCACCTCACCTCACCTCACCTCACCTCACCTCACCTCACCTCACCTCACCTCACCTCACCTCACCAACCATTAGTGACCTGGGACCTGGACCTGTGGGTTCTACTGTG
Source organism: Phorcus lineatus (assembly GCA_921293015.1). Taxonomy (NCBI): domain Eukaryota; kingdom Metazoa; phylum Mollusca; class Gastropoda; order Trochida; family Trochidae; genus Phorcus; species Phorcus lineatus. Next base: position 10,565,707 of record OV121093.1, on the reverse strand, counting down.
TTGTGTCCCTAGACACATTACAATGACAAGAACAGATTAGACTAAAGGCCAACGACGGAGATAAATAATTTAGAAATGATTGGCATTCACTTTTTTTAAAGCACTTAAAAATATACAATTTATTTTCTTATTAAAGTAAAACAAATGTCTTCATCTCTCACAGACACGTTTCTGCCCCTTTTAATGTCTTTGCTATTCAAATGTAATCTCAATTAGTGGTAATTAGTCGCTTGAAACCGAGCCAAGATTTAATAAATAGCCGATAATTTGCAATAAACGTCAATCCATCTGAACATCAAACGTTTATATAGTATGAAGATCGAATATAAGTATTAGAGACAATCAATAAAATGAAACATAAAATGAAATATTCATTTTTATTCCTTGAAAAATTTAGACGATGTATGAACCACTCCAAGTGTCAACTTTTATGACTTCGATTAATGAGTTAAAATGGAATGATTAAATATTATTTCATTTAAAAAAAATTAAGGTAGCCATAGGTATGGACTGTTTGATACTGTTGTCAATATCGAACGAACCCCTTATCTGAGGGTTCAATAATGAGAAGAATCATTAACAAATTGTACCTTTAAGTCATGGATATGGGTTGGTTGGTTCTGTTTTGTCTTTTGTCCACCATAAACACAGAAACTGACATCACCGGACCATATGGCCCTAAGATGTGTGTGCAGTTATGTGGGAAGGTTTGCTGGTGTGAGGTTCCAAGATTTAACGAGATCAATTTGCTTTGCTTAACAAGAGCCGCCATTGATCAACAAATGAAGGACTTTTTTACGCTTAGTTTGAACGTAAACGAGGTAAGTTGCACTATAATAGACTCTTTTCCACTAATCTTGTAATGAATTCTAGGCATTAAAGGCACTATATCACGATTCGGCGGGTAAATATACTGATCGTCAGACAGGGACAACAAACGTTACCAAATGGTACATCACTTTTAAATCAATTAAATCAATTAGGTGATGGTACCAAGTTCAATTGACGGATGTGAATCAATTTCCATAACTCAAATTATTAAAAGATGTTCACTTTAGAATTGCATCATGCAGTTTTTTCTTGATCATCAAATGAAGGACTTTGTTACGCTAAGTTTGAACGTAAACGAGGTAAGTTGCACTATAATTGACTCTTTTCCACTAATCTTGTAATGAACTGTAGGCATTAAAGGCACTTTATTACTCGCCCGTGTAAGATACCGCAGTGTAATATTTATACGGCGATATTAAACTAGTGTAATACCGCTACCCATATGACGTCATAATATTGTGTGGTTGTGACGTCACAATCTTGGCACCGACGTCTCAATGGCGGCTTAAAATGCTTCGTACAGTACACTTTCGGTAATAATGCTTGATTACTGAGGTCAAGTAATAAACAGAATACTAAACTTCCTTCCATTTTATACTATTTTTATTAAACTCGTTAATGATTTGGTATCAAACTCGCTTTCGCTCGTTTTATACTTAATCATTAACTCGTTTAATAAAAATAGTATCAGATGGAAGGTCGTTTAGTATCCTCTATCTTTCGGCAATCATGCTTGATTACTTAGGTCAAGTAATAAACAGAATACTAAACTTTCTTCAATTTGATTAAAGGCACTGTATCACGTTTCAGCGGATAGATAAAGTACTCGTTAGGCATTAAAGGCACTATATCACGTTTCAGCGGATAGATAAAGTTCTCGTTAGGCATTAAAGGCACTATATCACGTTTCAGCGGATAGATAAAGTACTCGTTAGGCATTAAAGGCACTGTATCACGTTTCAGCGGATAGATAAAGTACTCGTTAGGCATTAAAGGCACTGTATCACGTTTCAGCGGATAGATAAAGTACTCGTTAGGCATTAAAGGCACTGTATCACGTTTCAGCGGATAGATAAAGTACTCGTTAGGCATTAAAGGCACTATATCACGTTTCAGCGGATAGATAAAGTACTCGTTAGGCATTAAAGGCACTGTATCACGTTTCAGCGGATAGATAAAGTACTCGTTAGGCATTAAAGGCACTGTATCACGTTTCAGCGGATAAAGTACTCATTAGGCATTAAAGGCACTATATCACATTTCAGCGGATAGATAACGTACTCGTTAGGCATTAAAGGCACTATATCACATTTCAGCGGATAGATAAAGTACTCGTTAGGAAAGGAAAACAAATACTACCAATCGGCTCAAAACGTTTTAATCAATAAAACGGGTACTTAGATGATGGTACCAAGTTCAATTGACCAATGGGAATCAATTTCCATAACTCAAGTAATTAAAATTTGTCACTTTGAAATTGCTGCATGCAGTTGTTATGTGCTTTTTATTCTACGACTACAGATAATTGGCTAGATTGATAAAATGTTTACACTAAAATGGCCAAGTGCAGTTTTTGGTTGATAGATTATTCTGCGACTACTGATATTCGGGTCGATTGGTAAAATATTTACTCTCTTTCGGAAATACATATTTCATAAACAAAGTCTGTTTAGATTTTCACCCTTATGTCAATTACATTTCTATTTGTTTGTGTTATAAGTATATTGCCGTTATGATTATCTATATAATATCTATATACATATCTATAGTAATAATTGAGACACTGAAAAATTGTCGCCATGTAAACAAAAGAGAAAATGAATCATGCTTCACTACTGAGTACCTTTATAAGATAATCTTAATTCTCTTTGAAATTCTCTGATCAGAGAAAACTAATCTTGTTTCAGTACTGAGTGCTTTCATAAGATAAACTAAATTCTCATTGAAATTCTCTGATCAGATAAAATGAAACATGTTTTAGTACTGAATACCTTCATAAGATAAACTAAATTCTCATTGAAATTCTCTGATCAGAGGAAATGAACCTTATTTCAATACTCAATGAAATTCTTTGATCATAGAAATTTAATCTTGTTTCAGTACTTAAAAACTTAATAATGCAAATTCTCATTGAGAAATTTAATAATGGCGGAGCAAAAGTTGGTTTATAAAAATAAATTTCTATTACAGTGTCATCGAAACATTGAATTATAATTCATTAAGTCAAATAATTTTTTTGTGCCAATATTTTTTGTTGCAAAGTAAACAATATTAACATACCATGTTATACCTACTCTCTTTTCGTTTGTCAGACCTACAGAAACCATACAGATAAGCAACACGGAATATGTTCGGGAGAAAATCATATTCTCAGTACAAAAAAAGGTATCGATGTGAGAATAGCAAAAGGAACTGCTAATCCGAACATTGAAGAGGGTATGAATTTTTTTTCTTGACCAATGATAATGAAAATGGTATGAGATTATTGAGGTCATGTTTTGGCATGCGAGGACAGGATATGGGGAGGCGTGTATCTGAAGCACACTGCAAAACAGACTATTAATTTAATTCGCCCTTTGGAAACATCAGACGAGTATGTTGAGTGGTATTACGAAAGGGGTTATTCTTTTCTATCATTTTTATTATCGCATTCATTAACATAGGGTTCTATTAATTTCAAAGGCCGGCTATTGATATAAAGTAAGCTGATTGACTAGATGATTTTGGAAATGGATATTTACAAATGAAAACCATGTCATAACTGTCTTTGATTAATAAAGACTGTAAAAATATATAGCTTAACAGTTGAGTGTATTCTTTTTTTATTTTTCTTTTGAAGAGAGGGAGGGACAGACAGAGAGACATACAGACACAGAGAGACAGAAAGATAAATAGAGAACGATAGAGACACATACAGAGATAGAGACAGACAGAGATAGAGCCAGACAGATACAGAAAACAGACAGACAGACATGGACAGGGACATGCGAGACAGACAGACTGGGACAGAGTTACATAGAGAGAGAGAGAGAGAGAGAGAGAGAGAGAGAGAGAGAGAGAGAGAGAGAGAGAGAGAGAGAGAGAGAGAGAGAGAGAGAGAGATACAGACAGACAGACAGAAAGATAGACTGAGACAGACAGCGAGACTGACAGCGAGACAGAGTGACAGACAGCGAGATAGGCAGCGAGACAGACAGACAGACATGGATATATAGCACGACGAAAATACAAACTGACAGGAACATATTTTTATTCAAGTTTTAAAAAATGAAAAAGGTCATCATAAGCATTTAATGCCTACACCAAACAGGTTCCGCTAAACCGGGACAGGACGGCGACCGTCTGTCTTCACTCCATGAGGCTCTGCCCTGCTTCATCCTTTCAATGTCCTCCAGTTGGAAGAATGATGACGTCATATTAGTCTTGGTTCAGTGCAAGTTAGGACTGTATATCAGGCGTTTGGCATTCGTTGATAAAAGAACAAGGCGATTTTTTAATCATACCCTAGATTTTCGTGAGAAAACAGAAAACGAAAGAACTATTTTTGTGGCCGCCTGTTTCAAAAACAAGTCCACCTCCTGTCTCTTCAGTGTCAATATTGGACTGACACTCATCGTTACAAGCTACGAGGAGCCAACTCTTGCAACATCGAGCATGAAACGTCAAAACAGGATGATTGGTCGGCGGTATGTATAATATCATCACACAGAGATGCACATTTCCATGTTGATGATGAATGATGATGGTGGTTATGATGTTGATGATGTTGATGATGATGAAGGTGGAATGTTGATGTGGATGATGTTGTTAATGATGATGATGATGATGTTAATGATAATGATGATAAGATGATGGTATGATGGTGTTTATGATGGTGAAGCATTTTGTGACGATGAGTGTAATTAAATATTGTATGCCGATAATGATGATGATGATGATGATGATGATTATTTTGACGATCCTGATGGTACGATCGTAAAATGCTATTATGTTAATGATGAGAAAAAGAATGATGATGATTGTGATAGTGGTAATGATTATGATAACGAAGATTGTATGATTGTATTGTAGGATGATGTATGAAGATGATGATGACGATAATGTTGATGATGATGGTATGATGACATAATGGTGCTAGTGATAACATGGTGTAGGTGTTGGTAATGATGATGATGATAGTGATGAATACACTGATGAGCATTATTACAATGGTCATTGTACTATAGTCTTATAGAATGGCGATGATAAAGAGGGCGATGATGATCATTTTTTTATGGTATGATGTTATGACAGTGTTTTTGATGATGATAACGACAATGATGGTTTGATAATGTTGTTGATGATGATAACGACAATGATTTTATGATGTTATTGCGGTGTTGTTGATGATGATAACTATAATGCTGGTATGATGGTGTTGTTGATGATGGTAACGACAATGATGGTACGATGGTGTTGTTGATGATGATAACGACAATGATTTTATGATGTTATTGCGGTGTTTTTGATGATGATAACTACAATGCTGGTATGATAACGATATGTATGATGTTATGATGGTGTAGTTGATGATGGTGATGGTGATGATGTTTGCGATGGTGATGTTATGATGATGTTGATGATGATGGTTATGGTGATGGTGTTGACGATGGTGATCTTATGATGATGTTGATGGTGATACATACACTTATTATTCTAATGATAATGATGATTGTTTGATAGCAGACGATGGTAATGGTGTTGGAGATGGTGATGTTATGATGATGTTGATACATACACTGACGATTCTAATGATAATCATGATTGTATGATGGTATGGTATGGTGATGATGACGGTGATGTTGATGAATGTTGTTGATGGTGAAGGATATGTTGTTTCTGTTGACGATGGTGATAATGATGATAACGTTGAAGAATACAATTATGATTATTACGATAATGGTGATATGATGGTATGACGGTGTTGTGCAGCTGCATGCCAAAAGTTTGTTCACATACCTGAATATGCTAGTGCAAATATCATGTAATTTGAGATTCCTTTGAGGTATCGTAGCGTTGCGAAAAAAAAACGTATAATATTGATTTTTCATAACACACATGCAGATCCATTCTTCTTTAAGGCATATGTTTATCGTACCCCACAATTAACAGTTTTGGCAGATCATTTAAGTGACCAGGGGTCAAAACGTCGAAAACACTTATTTTTATTTTTCTCCATTAAATCCTTTATAAGTTATTAACTTCTTTAAAATAAGTCACGTTTTTTCCTTAGCACAAAGTCAATGTGATCATGGTTGTTTTAATCTCAGCGAGTCGATATGGAACATTTTATTTTACATTTAACGAAATCGAAATTTCGAAACTGTGACTCCTTCCGTCTATATCAATATGCCGAAATTCGAATTTTTGCACGAGAGACCAGACGATCCCAAAATGAGTTCAAGAATGGCTATTTCACACATGTGGGTGATCAATTGTCTGTTTTTCTGAAGTTATTCTATTGACGTTGGAACGAAACCGAAATTACATGATATTTACACTACGATTCAGTTGTAAGTGAACAAACTTTCGGTATGCTGCTGTAGATGTGGATGAATTGGTTTGTGGTGATAGGTATGATAATGAAGTTTCATTATGAAATGTTGGTATTTAGTCGGTATTAATCAAGACGCTTATGATGATTCTTATTGTGGCGATGATTATGATAACTATTTCTTCATTTGCAGCGTTTTCCAGACGTTTATATGCTCATCTTATGCAAAAACTGCAATATTGTGCCTTGCAAATGGTGGATCGATCTGGAGAATTATTGCGAAAGGGGAGAAGCTAGTCTTAAAATCCCTGGACTGGAAAATCACAGACTCTTTTTCGGGTTCCAGTGACTTCAAAATCCTCGATACCTCATCTGACCCTCAATTTCTGATTTTAAGATTTCATATCGTTAAGATATATAGACTTTACATGAAAGAGGAAAGATCTCTGTATATTAAATGTGTGGATGTGGATGGATTTATTAAATCTGTTGCGTTGATCGGAAATAAGCTGCTGCTGAACACAAACAAAGGCTCACCGTCGTTTTATTTTTGTCAAAAGAAATATTTTTATTCGTGTCAGTAGTAAACGTTCATTTGGAGAAACATGTAATGTTTCCTTCAAGAGAATTTCACTATCTTCAAACGGATGGTATTTTAGTTTAGAGAAAGCTAGAATGGCTTTGCATTGTGAAGGACCTCGAGACTCGAAATGTTACTTGAACCATGTAATATGAATCGAACCTATCAATGATTTTCAATAGGGGGGTCCGGACCCCCCTGAACCACCAACCCAGGGCCCCCCGCCTTGGATCCGCCACTGGCGCGTGTATCTAACGAAAAAGGACCATCCCTATCTTCAATTTTGAGACATAATATGGTTTATTTTATTATCAATATGATGGTTAAACACTCAATAGTGAGATGTTTCTTAACCTTTTAATATGAATAAGAAAGATGAGTTTATTTCACATCTGATTACAAAAGAAAATAATCCATGCTCAACAATTCGTCACGTACATAGCTTTTGTAGTTATACATCAAATTAATTTTGTCACAAGCTTCAGACAGAAACGCTAATCACAAATTCATGTTAATTCAACAAGTCAGATGATCCCCTACTTCAACAACTTTGATTGGCTTTTTAGTTGGAGGCCCCAACGGCCTCCCAACCATCTTAACAGCTGAAATTCTCTCTATATTATAGTTGGAATTTTCAAAGGAACTTTCAACCAATCAAGCCTCTTTGTATTTCGGCAATACCGTAAACCGATGAACACATCTGTATCAAATTTAGAACCACGTGACCATGTGGGTATTCCGACATAATTGGCAAAATAAAAGATCAAATGAAGGTCTTTTGTACTTTTAAAGGCCTTAATCTACTTATTTTCTTTTATGAAAATCCTATCCTATTTGTACCCTATGACTTCGCAGTATTTCCTAGCCTAACCAGGGTGCCTCCCCTCCAACTTAGCCTTTTTAAAGGCTTTTCTTATTTTAGTACCTTGGATGTTCTTAACGATTACCAGTGTCAATATTTTAAAAAGGAAATACTTATCAAATGAAATTTGCATGCCTTAATAATAATTAATAATGATTTTTTGAAATTCTCAGTCAACCATAATTGAAAATATTTCTGCCAAAATGCATAAATATTTACATACGACTTTCAAATAAAAATATATTCATTATACATCCTCTATATCTTGAATATATTTCATTAAATATGTTCGGGGTTATAATGACTTAACATTATTACCCGCCCGTGTAAGATACTGCAGTTTAATATGCATACGGCGATATTAAACTAGTGCAATACCGCTGCGGGTATGACGTCATAATATTGTGCACATATTCATCATCTAATAAAACATCTAATTACTAAAAGTAAAAATAAAATTTATTTCAACCTTGACTACGGCACCCGATTTTGTCAAATTATTCACTGTCAACTCAGACTCGGTTGTAGTAATCTAAACTCGGATAAATATAACAGACACATATTGGACAGTCAATGCTGCTCTTGTGGATATGAGATAGAAAACGCCCTACATTACTTTTTCACTTGCGGTAATTATACCAACCTAAGACAAAATATGTACTTTTTATAACACTGGTCATACCCTGGATACAATTCTGAACGGGAACAAAGAACATAGCCACTTTGAAATCAGAAAATAATTGATTCAGTTCACGATTTTATCACCAAAACTCAACAATTCAAATCTGACACCAAAAAATAAAAACTGATTTGGACTCCCTTGATAGATTTATATGAATACAAATGGGTTGATAGACACACCAACTCATTACTGCCTACTGAAACTATAATATAAATCTTGTAACCGATGAATGTATATTTATATCGTTTACATAAGGATCAACATCAATGATGTCGCATTTTCTTTCGTTTTGTATCACATGTTGTATGGGAGCGGTGTTAAAATAAGCCCTTCGGCTTGATCACCAATCCCAATTCAATTTTATTGAATAAAATATGTTTAAATCAAAATATTGTGTGGTTATGACGTAGCAATGTTCACACCGCCGTCACGATGGCGGCCATGTCGCATAGATGTTTCGTTCAGTACACTTTCGGCAAGTAATTAATTGACTAATGAGGTAAAGCAATAAACAGAATACTAAACTTCCTTCCATTTAATACTATTTTTATTGAATTCGTTAATGATTTGGTATCAAACTCGCTTTCTCTCGTTTTATACTTAATCAATAACTCGTTTAATAAAATAAGTATTAAATGGAAGGTCGTTTAGTATCCTCTATATGTATACTGAAAGGCATCAAGAACGAAATTTGATATATATAAGCTATTATATCAACAAAAATAAAACGAAATAACAACCGAGGTAATGAAAGGAAACATGTTGGGCTTATTTTACGGTTGAGAGGTCCAGGATACAGATTCAATTAAATTCAATTCATAGAATAATGAAAAAGGAAAGCAATGTCGGTTGTATACCACAAGGAAAGTTAATGAAAGAAAACACTAACATTTCCTCCAGTACTTAAATTTGTCTTTACCGAAAACTGACCCAGATCGTTTGCTTCCAAGCTTTATTCAACGACCAACATAAACGACCTTCCATCCCATTGGCCACTGGACAGCTCCCCCCCCCCCCCCCCCCCCCTTCCTTCCAGCCTCTCTCCTAGTTCGCATATACAGGCCCGTAGCACCAATTTCGAGAGTGCATGGGGAGGGGGGGGGGGGGGGGGGGGGGGGGAGGGGGGAGGGGGTTAACTAGCTCAGTTGGGAGGGGGGGGGGGAGTATAACGTTTATATTTTATAAGTCATGACAGATTATTTATTTAAGAGAAACACCCGCTTACAATGTCGGTGAGACCAAATACAGACATTTAATGTTCACGTCACTCACAAAGTCATTAGAGCCTGTTGTGCTCAATGTCAGTGTCTATTTAACTACTTGTAGCATGCAATCAAAAAAAAAAAAAATTTCCCCCTAAAATTAGTTGGGGGGCCGGGCCCCCAAAGGCCTCCCCGCTAACTGCGGGCTTGATCTATACCCCACTTTTCATGTTTCAATAACCTACATAAGTTACACTAAGTACACAAACTCCTTTAATCCAATTGCGACCAATGATGTGATTTATACGACGGTTCTTAGCCACTATGTCAACTAAAGGATATCATACACAAACCATAAATCCATTCAAGAGAATTTTCAATGATAATCTCATCATAAAGTATGTGAATTTATAATTGATTAGCAGTTTTAACAACAGTTTACGTCCACCTCAGATTCTATATAGACTTTCAGACCTTCTATTTCAATAACTTATTCATTCAAGTTTTAGATTTATTTGGAGATGAAAATCCATTTAGAATATATAAAGTTAAGCAGACTATTTATTGCTCCCATATATCAATCTGTCTAGATTCGTAAACGTACAGCGTAGAAAATCTTGGTTTCTAAGTGACATTTTAAACTGATAACATGGGTCACGGTTGTTTCAAAGGGATCTTAAAGGACATTCTTTGTTCACAAGATGAATATTTTCAGAGTATTTATTTTGATGCCAAATGAGGTTCCACAAGAATTCATACCTTTACTGGACATAATGACGTAACAGTTCCTTCTCTGTGTGTACAACAATGAGAAAAAGGATTTAATAGTTAGAGATATAAGTCATGGGTGTGGACTGGTTAATTCTGTTCTGTCTTGTGTCCATCATCAACACAGGAAGTGACGTCACCCGACCATATGGTCCTCAAATGTGCGTGCAGTTATGTCATACAGTTAGTTGGTGTGACGTTGCAAGGTTCGATAACGTTCATTTTAGTTGCTTCACGAAAGCCGCCTCACTTCTTCAAACGAGGGGATTTGTTATATTAAGTTTCAACGTTAGTAAGGTTAGTAAATTGAAATTTAATCAGAGCCTATCTATTCCATTTTTCATCTGAATATTGAATGAAATAAGATTAGGTTGTTAATAAGTCATGCGAATATTGATTTGAATGCCTTTTCGGTTAAACAGCCACTCTGTGAGCCACTCTGTCATTTAAGTAAATTCATTTAACTACCTGTATAATGAAGCTAATACTATTTGACTCCTTAAAGAGCCACTCCGTGAGTTGTTGGAGTCATATATACCAAACTTAATCAATGGTGTCATTAGATCGCTAAGTATCTATACTCTTACCAAAAATACACATTTTAAAGCTTATTATGTTATTACAGTGACAATATGAAGGTATATCTCCACCTCTGTCCATTTATAAGGCTGTTTATAGATTTTCATGGAAAACCAATATTTGTCATATATATATATATGTCTTTTGGACATGAACAGTTAAGATGTTTTGATTTTATATCACCACACATGACATTTAAGTTCGTGTCACAGATAAATAATATGTAATGAAAATCACGGAGTGGCTCTTTATGTATTGTTTCCTCTCAGGATCACAACAAGGTAACCAAGGCCATTCCAAGGCTATGTTTAGACGACTACAGGTTGATTACCTCACACAAGGGAATTACTGTTCAAATATCGAGTGGACGAAATCATTCACATTTTGGAAAAGGTATGCGACGTGTTGTTGTGAAAGATATTTATGAAATATATATATATACTGGAAGAAAAAAGTAACTGTGCATTGCATTTCACGAAATTAGTGCTTGCAGTTGATATAACAGGTTAATATATTTTTAGCATGCTTGTGTTTGACTTACGATGTAATTCTCATTGACGTTCTCAGGTCTAACACATCAAGAAATGTCAATGCACGTGAAACTCGCCAAGTGATCTGACAAAAGACATCACACTGATTTCAGAAGACATTCTCAGATAGTTGATCGAGCGCCAAGAAATCGCTTTTTCATCTTATTCAATGAGACTATGCAACGTCTATATCAAGATGGCTAGTGAGAGACTGTGATATCACCGAATGCTGAGCTCGACGTTTTGGCGTTCACAGAAACACGGTGCCTGCTTTGTTGAGCCGGTACCAACAAACTGACTTGCGCCAGGCCCACGTGCAGAAAGGTCTCGCGTTACGTCATGCCGTTGGGACAACCATACAAGACTCACACATCGCAGAAACCGGTTCTAAACTACAATACTGCGCCCACCATTACAGGCTGAAGGCCAAGCAATTGCCAGGAGGAGAGGAAGGACGTCATCTCACAATCCGTCCAGTTGTGCTTCAGCGTCACGGAAATGCACGTTTGCGATAGTGTAGATAGCATCTAAGGTAAAGAAGGAGAGACTGGGATAATATTTTGTTCTCAAACGAGTCTTGTTTTCATATTGACAGTAATGAGGCGCACTCACGTGCTCACCGAACCCCTACCGAAGGTTACGCTGAAGTGGGCGTTCTCCTACGCAACCGTTTTGTCGGCGGAAGAGTTAATATTTGGAGACATCTCTGGTAATCACAGGACAGATCTGTTTGTTGTGAGTATCTAACGGGCATCTGGTACAGAGATGAATTTTTACTACCTCATGTGTAGCCCTTTTTTTATCTATCTTGTAGCAGAACATAAGAATCATATGGCCGGTCGTTTCCCCAGATCTCAACCCCATTGAGCATGTTTAGGATGAGCTCGAGAGAAATTTTAGAGGCGTCAGTTTTTTGAATTTGAACGAGCTGAGGCGAACCTTGACTAACATTTGGAATTGGATTCCACGAGCCTTTTTCACGAACCTGATTTCGTCTACATAGAATGATGTCAATCCTATGTCAATTCTCGCGGTGGTCACACTCGATATTTATTTGTGAACATGAATATGAACTTCTCGACAAGCATCGGTCTGCTTTTCGGTCGATAAACTATAGATTAATACACGAAACCATTTTCTTTATACACTTACATATTAGATACAATGCACATTTCCTTTTTTCTACTATGTTCATGCCAATGCTGCATTTTCTTTCAAAACGCTCAGGCAATTGCACGTAACTTCTTTGAGTGACATCGTAAAAGGTTGTGTGAAAAGATATACATATTCTATGGTGTTTTATCTACACCGAAACGTCACATTCCTTCGCAATAAAGAACTTGTAAATCCATAATTGTTTATCTATTTCACGTAAAGCGAATACTTTATTCTTTAATTTTACATAGGTAAGTAAATCTAATTTGATTTCATTTTGAACCAGCACCACAGTTTGATGGAGACAGAATACAAACACCACAACGGGAGGATTTTATGACAAGGTTTATCAGAACCAAGTACTGTTTTGTATTGTCAATGTCCCCCAGCTGGAAGAATCCTAATATGGTGTTCGCGCTTCTCGAATGCAAACTTAAATATTGCTATCGTTTACTGGCGCTTTTGGACATACTAACTGGACGCTTTTTCAAACGTACACTAAAGTTCTGTGAGAAAGTAGAAAACGCTCGGCACATATTTGTAGGTCCGTGTGTCCGAAACAAACACGACAGTTGCCTTTTTAGTGTAAACGTTGGTCAAACAATTCAAATCACAAGTAACTCTGAACCGAATTCTGAATCAAGAAGTCTCGTTCGTGAAGTATCATCCAAAATTTACAGGTGAGTTTTTCTTCTCTTTAAATAGTAGCGTCAGGGGGGGGGGGGGGGGGGGGGGGGTGGAGGTGATCATAGTTTTATTACAAAAGTGTGCAATTAAAGAAAGCCAGGTTGGTATGACCTCAACTGCTGCAAACCAAGCAAGATGGTTTATCGCCTAATGTCTACGTCATCTTAGCTATAGGAATTATACAAACAATCCAGATCTCCTTGATCTCGATCCAAAAAAAAGCATATACCAGGATAAAAAACAAATTCACATATCCAACAACGTATCTTGCAAAGCTTATGAAACTGACCAAGAGATTTTTTAAACTTTTTAAAGTGAAACAGATTATGGTTAATAAATGTTGCATGTGGCTCAAATTAGAGCCGACATACCCTATGTCTTTAGTGAAGAACTAATCGCCTTCCAAAAATTTCACCTTTATCCGAAAAATCAAATATTATGATAATTTTCTTGTTTTCAATTGTAATCGAACTAAAGCCGTATGAATAATACAAGAAGGAAATTCTTCTTGTCATATACATGTATATAAGTTAAATGACCTACCTTAAACTACCCACCTATATCTGACATTTGTCTCCTAAAAAAACTTTTTGAAATTACGTTTGAGTCATTTGTGCGCGCCATTGTCCGGTTTTCGGTCATAAATCTCGACTTTAACCTGTCTATTATCACTTCACTGAACTAATAAGCAATAAGATCATATTAATGTTCAGAAAGAACAAGTACTACAATCAAATGACGCCATTTATGAGGATTGATATATATATTTGACCCCAACAACATACGCTGTGTCCCTTTAAGACTAATTATATACTCTGGTTAAGCTAGAACAATAGGACTTACAGAAACCTAATCATGGGACGCGCTTTTGGGGAGATTGTAGTAAGAGAAAGCATGCAGTGCAACCTAGTAGTGCTGACCTAGGATTAGATTGATATTTAAAGAGCTATCGTAATGATATAAAATGTTCAATTTAAAATAATGATTAAACTGAACTTGTCTATGTTTATACGTTTGACTGCTGTTATGATTTTACGGCCATTTCTTTTTTCAGGCACTTTTACCCTTTCGTATGTTCTGTATACAAAGGTAAAGAAATTCTTTGTATTGTTGACAACAACAGACTTTGCAACGTCACATACAAACGAGGGCGTTTTTACATCGACATCCTACGAGGTAAATTAAACTATGAAGAGCCTTTTAGGGATTTTACAATTCTTGACGCTTCACCGAATCCGCGAGTAGTCTCCCTTTACAAAGGAACAGTTAAAGTGCTGAAACTAAATCTTGGGAAGAGGAAGATGGAAGCCGTTGCTTGTGTGAAGGTGGATCGGTATAGAACGTCAGTAACATGGGTGAACAATCTCCTTTTGTTTCAAGCCAAACGTAAATCTTTTATGTTTTATCGTTGCCATCAAGAGGACTTATGTTCTTGTAGTTAGGAGAAGGCATATAGAACTTTATGAGCCTCCAGTTTCGAGATATTTGATATCAGAAGACACTTGGGTACATGCACCTTCAACAAACACGGCCATTGACAATATTTTTGTTGATGTCTGGAAACACAATATAATTGGAGATCCTATAAGTGTTCACTTGGGTAGTGGTTTTGAAACAATAACTTCAACTCAACTGACACAATCATTGATCACAGTTTTGGCGACAATATTCTTGTTGATGTCTAGAAACACAATATAATTGGAGATCCTACAAGTGTTCACTTGGGTAGTTGTTATGAAACAATAAATTTCAACTCAACTGACACAATCATTGATCACAGTTTTGGCGACAATATTCTTGTTGATGTCTAGAAACACAATATTGGAGATCCTACAAGTGTTCACTTGGGTAGTGGTTATGAAACAATAAATTTCAACTCAACTGACACAATCATTGATCACAGTTTTGGCGACAATATTCTTGTTGATGTCTAGAAACACAATATTGGAGATCCTATAAGTGTTCACTTGGGTAGTTGTTATGAAACAATAAATTTCAACTCAACTGACACAATCATTGATCACAGTTTTGGCGACAATATTCTTGTTGATGTCTAGAAACACAATATTGGAGATCCTATAAGTGTTCACTTGGGTAGTGGTTATGAAACAATCATTTATTACACGTCTGTGTGCTGTCTTGAAATGTAACACTTTAAAAGGTGGATTACCATACACGCTAGTTACTTGACTACATACCTTATATTCAACTGACATGATCATTGATAGATTGTTGTGATGTCTTGAAACAGATAGCAGAGATCGTGTTTGGTTTCATGTAACATTTAAGTCGCTTGACACCGTACCTTTTACTCAACTGACATGATCATTGATAGATTGTTGTGATGTCTTGAAACAGATAGCAGAGATCGTGTTGGGTTTCATGTAACATTTAAGTCGCTTGACACTATACCTTTTATTCAAGTGACGTAATCGTTGATAGATTGTTTTGATATTTCAAAGAAGTTTTAAATCCGTAGAATTCTTATTTCTTCATCACACTTTTAAAATAACACTCCAAGAAATGATCATTGGTTGCTTTTCGTAATGTTTTGAAACTATATCAGAGATCGGGTTGGGGCTTTAAGCAACATTTAAATGGAATGAAAACATACCTTATACTCAACTCACTGGAGCCTACTTTATATTATCTTGAACAAAAGCCCTTGACAGTATATATCTAACCAGCCAATGAGACAACTCGGATTCAGCAACAGCAGCCAACCCAGATGGAAAAATCTGTTCAAGTTAGTAGCTTCAAGCTCCTTATTTAACGGCATTTCTTTGGCTGAAAAAATAACAGAAGAGTTAAGCCACAAATATCAATAAGCTGCTAGCCATACGAGGGATTTAGCCTGAAAGAGATCAGGGTATTAGGAAGGAGTGCGAGAGGATTCATATACGCTGATTTAGCAAGGTGCCGACATGATAATTGAGATTGATTGTACGATTGGTGCTAAAACAGAGTTTCAGGTAGTTAAATGTTTTAACGGTGCTTGAATAAAGTTCAACATTAAAATAATACTAAACGATTCTCAATGTTTTTAAAATTTGAATGTTATTAAACCATGAAAAGAATGTGTTTACAAACACCATTCACAATACAAATGTTATCAAATGGGCTAGAATTGTGATATTTTTTATATAAGTACTTATTCAGAGCAAACACAATTTTATATAATCTCGCCGGTGAAACGTTCCCTTCTACTGCAAGACGTTTCCTTTAAAGGGGCACAGAGTATGTTTTGGGATCAAGTATGTCAAACTTTAAATATGATGTAATTATATCAAGAACTACTGGTTGTATCTAAAAATTACAATTACTATGCTTATCAAATCAGTATAGTGAGAAAATCAACTTAAAGTTGTGATTTGACATCGAAAAACTGACAGTGATGCTCGTCAATGACTCAAACATCATTTAGGAAACCTATTCACAGCGGACACATCGACAAATATGGTATGGTAGTCTAAGCATATCACTTAACCAGTAGAATTTCAACCTCGCAACATTTATATTGCCTTTTGTCGATAACTATCGAAAATAAGTAAAAAACAGAATTTTTGCATTTAAGTGATGAAAATGCAATTATTTCAACATGACTTGTACTTTACGCAGGACACATGGTATAATTGTAACTAATTAAGCGTCATACACAATTTTGATCCATACGCTGTGTCACTTTAAAAAGTATGACATCATATCAATTTATGTCATTGCAGTTCCATTGTATGTTTTTCATGACATATTTGGAAAAAACCTTCATACCAAATATGGGGTTATGAATTCAAAACAAATTACACAATCATTAAAAAACAACAAATGTACCAGTTTGATATGAAGATGTAAAACAGCTCTTATGGATGGGAAGATGCAGAAATCATACTTTAAATTTACATGAAAACAAGTTGTGTAACTTATTAATACGTTTGAAATGTTCTTGAACCAAAAATGTTTTTAAATGACACTTTCCAGCATTGACAAAGTTTGTCATCCACGTTCGAAATCTAACAACTCACGGAGTGTCCTTTTAACAATCATAGCATCAATCAATGTTATCTACATTGTAGGTGGCGGATCAAAAGGTCCTTGGTTCGAATCCAGCCAGGGTCCCTGCAATTTTTTGTGCAATAGAAGACTGATTTACAGGCAGTAAGCTTCACTGAATTTCAGCACAGTACCACCAATGATTCGCCAGTTCCAGCTGATGCTCACAGGTGAAAGATACTTGCAGGTTTCACCACAATATATTGCCACAATGGTGTTGCAGGCTTTCTCCCTGCAATATTACTATGTTAGTGAAAGACTCTTGAAAGCAGGGTTAAACCCCATATCACCTTACATAAATTGTCAAAGTTGTTAAACAGCGATGTCTTCAATGGATGACAACTATGGACTTTTAACACATCATAAATACAAGAAAACAAGAAAACAGAGTTTCAATAGATTTTATTCAGAAAGAGCATGGATTGCTTATTATTCACACTGACAAGACAACACGATTTTCACATCAGCCGACTAGTTGTCTTTTCCTAGTGACCTTGCAAACATTTTAACTATCCACCAAGACTAGAACTAGCATCTTCCTATATCATCTGAAGACTATCCCATACAAACGGTAGATATCTTAGAATAAAATGTTGTATGGAGCAAGGCAAGATCATCACATTGATATCTACCTTTACATCTTAATCACCCAAATGGTAAATATAACTTGTGACATATTTTTCATAAGTGCACATATCAATTTTGCCTTGCTTACTGTGTTGGACCTTGCTGGCATAAGTCATTGTCCAATGCAAAGAAAAGAAAAACATTGCATTGTCAACAAATACAACTCTTTGAGTAGGATCTTACTCACATATAATGTATTTTTTAAGTCCATCTCAGAACTTGAATTAGATCTTGCAGATTCTAGTTGTTTTTATTTGTTTAGACAGGAATAACCTGAATATGGACTTCGCTGATATAGCCTTGGTAAAAAAAGTCTTCTTTTCACATAGGAAGATGAACTACACCGGTTTGGACACACAATAAGACTTTATAAGAGGCCTAAGGGTCATTTGAACTCCATGTTGCTCTGTATTTTTCAAATAAGCCTAAAAAAAAACAATTATAAACATAATGTTTATCCTCAATTTAATGAAATAATTTTGGAATAACAAGGCCTGCATACTGATTCATTGGATCATAACAACATATAAACCTAGGAAATCATGAACCAATCAAGTTTTTCTAATCACATGACATTTTTTTTTAATTTATCAGAGTATTCAAAACAACCCCTTGGGCAATCTCAGAGTCTAAAAATCAGTACCCAATTCTTCACCACACTTGTTAGAACTCAGACACCAGCCCAGAGCAAGCTAACACACCAAGACCATCCCATTAGCAGATTATATAATGGTTAGCGGACATCATTCCATTGGCGCCACCACCAGGAGAAACATAAGACTACAGTGTAAAAAGATACAAAAACTGACAGACAATGAAAGACCAGGTATAACATGGTGGATCCGTAAAATAGAAATATCTCAGCCGAGAATGGAATATATTTAGTTAAACAGCTATGCAAGACTGCAGTTACAGGTACACAAAGCAAGCTTGACATTTACTCAGGTACAAAGGTAAACAAAATTAATGCTTGGTGTGCTAAGGAGGTTATGGGATAGAAGATTCCATTTAGATTTAACAGGCAAGAATAGGTTTTTTACATCATGGAATATGTGCTAAACTTAGAAGAAAGGGAATAGCACCCTCGGGAAAGTTTGTCTTTAACGAGACACCTAGTATTGTCTACAGGATAATAATGGCAGCAGAAGAACTGGAGAAACCTCCCACAGTCATTTTATAGTTCTGTCAGCCATATATCACTCATACCTTAGGAGAATAATGGTATCCATATTAAAGTCAGGTATCTCCGAACTGGAGTACACAAATTGAACAAATTGCTAAAATCTGCAATCCTAATTTCCTTTTTCATTTCACTAAGGGTAGCAGGGATAACCAGCTTTAAGCTAAAGACTGAGATCAACATACAGAGTCATAAATAACCGAGAAGGTATAGCTCTGTTCACAACAGAAACTTCTAAAACTAAACAAAACCAGTTCATTTCAAACTATACACTTAAGTCATGTATATTCAAAATAATATGCTGCCTCAAAGCACCTAAAGTTAAGAAAACACAACAAACAAAATAATTGTTAATCACAACAATATGAATAACAGCTGGATTTCATTCTCCAGCCAGCACAGGACAGATGAGAGGATCTTCTCAATCAGCCAATAGGAAAGAATCAAAGGGAAGTAACTCGGCAAGAAGAGTGTGACATACCACTAAAACATACTACAAGAACCTAATTCCATGTAGATAACTTCTCAACCGGCCTATATATTGGAGAGAGAAAAATTAACCTTTTGAATACTAAAACCTGATCCCAACACATTGCTTAACCGCATATTAGATAAGTTTTCATCTGTCAATTATATTGTTGTTATGTCTGCAGTGAAAAAGTTAACCCTTTGGATTCTGATCAGCAATACATGTACACACGGAGTAGTTTACTATTCGCCTTTCGGATCCTGTCGGTTGGACAAACAGTTTCATCTGCAGAAGAATAAACTTAACCGTTTTCTTATTGTGTTATTTCCAATTTAGGCACGCTATTTCAATACAGGAGGAGTCACTTTCTGACTGTGGATCTGGATTAAGATTTAGTTAAAGGTTGTAGCTGGGAAGCTCCATTTGGTGGACTTGAGGGAACCCTGAAATATGCAATTTTTTGGGTTAGGGTTGGAGGGGCTGAATCCTACAGGTGGTACAAAGGAGGTTCAGTATCCTACAGATGGTACAAAGGAGGTTCAGTATCCTACAGATGGTACAAAGGAGGTTCAGTATCCTACAAAGTGGTACTGTAGTACCGGTATTTGAAAATTGCACATAATTTTTTCTTGTTTCTATCCTACTCGGTAACGACATATTGCATCCAAAACTTGATTATGAAAATAAACTGAATATTTCATAGTCAAGAGTCATTGTAAAGGCTTAAAGTTTGACGTCACTATTGACAGAAAAAATAGACATAAGTAATAGAAAAATAAAAATTGTTTAACATAGAAATTTATAGAGCATGAACATTTAACGAAAGTTATTGGACAAAATTGAAAGAACAATGCTATATCACATTGTTGGCAGAACAATGGAAATCATAGAAAAACAAAACAATAGATATCGCCCATAATGCATTTCATACTAAAAAGTGGATAATCAAAATTAACATGCTTAAAGATAATTACAAAAGCACTAACTGTGGGATAAAGCAGATTGATAAAGCAAGATGATAAAGTGATAAGGCAAACAAAGAAACCTAGAAACTCCTATTTATTTTACAAGACTGTGCGTTAAAACTTTTTCTATGAAAAGTCCTAAGAGTATCCTGAATACATAAGCATTTTAATGGCATTCATTAATCATTTCATTGACATAGAATATTTGTTTTGTTTTTGAAGAAATCGTGATTTAAGTTTATATCGGTCAAATCATAAAACTGCTATGAACTTTGAGATATTCATGATGTCATTCAACCTATGGATGATAAAAAAATTGCTAATAAGATCTTCATTAATTAGCTAATTAATCTTTCACGACCATAAAACATTATCAACATAAGCATTTCTAAATGAATATTTGAAGGAGGCAAGAATTCCATTCAAAATTATAAACCAAATTTATAATATAGCAGAATTGATTTACGGGAATATAGCTGCTTATTCAAAGTATTATCCAATTCTAGTGTCATACATATAAATCAAAAGACTTTTATGATACTAATGTACTTTACAAGTGCGTCCCGTTAACAAATCTAAAAATGCAATGAATAATGTGTTCAAAAGCAGTTTTAAGTAGTACATATTTGATCTACTTCAATTTTTACCCTGTAAAATTCTCAGCATCAAGCAAAACAAAGCCCACCTGTATATGATTGCAAATACCTGGGTATATATTACAGAGCAGGTAACAAGAGGGATTTATAATAATACTGAAAACAGATAAGTTTACACGTACAAGGTTATAGAAACACCATAAACTTGAGGTTGGGAAGGTACATCCATAGAACTCAGATACAACACACAATACTTTCACCTAATCCTATTTATGTACATTGCATATTTTCAACTATACTTTTAAACATGCTGACAAACTTTGAAAATATAAATGCATATATCAGTGCATTGAACTGTCATCCCATCAAATGCTTAAACATCAGATTTCCAAATATTTTAGATGTTAATTTTTCCAAACATCCAATATTTCAAAAGACCCATGTCTGAACACCACAATATCTCTAAACTCTTTTTTTCCGAACGTCCAATTTTTCAAACATCTGATCTTCTGAACAGCCAATCCTCTTGCTAGTTTTACTCATCTGGAATCAGGCACTGCACATGACAGGAAGTCGACACAACCAGAGCACGCGAAGTAGGCCGCATGTTAGAATATGTTGCTCGTAGCTCTGATTCTCAACATAGCAGCAAGCGACCAAAATAGTTGGCCATATATGTGTTAATGTCCATTTTGGACACATTTGTGAAGTTACTGGAATCTTGCCATTGCCTCTTCTATCTTGGTTATGATTCGCTGCAATAAAAAATAATACGATTATATTCTATCTATCTATCTATCTATATATATATATATATATATATATATATATATATATATATATATATATATATATATAAAATTAATAAGATAATCCCAATTTCAGAGAACAACTCAAGAAATGTTTGTAGAAGCGTTCAAATTTCAAACATAATATAAAAGAATATGAAATAAAATGCAAAAACTATCAAGCTTTTAATATATCTTTCAATTGTATTTCATTTGTCTTAAGTTTGACAATGGACAAAGTTTACAAAGTTTTATATCAATTATTCGCTATTAAACTATTACATTTCTTTATAATAATAAATCTTTGACCTGCAAGATGACACGCCAAAACAAGTCTTAGGGTAAAAATTTATTGATCCGATTTGCTATGTCAAAGAAAGGCCAGGTAGTGGATCTGTGGCTGCACGTTTCGTAAATGAAACAAGTCACTGTACAGTATATTTTCGACCTTGGGCTTTACGATTATCCCTACAAGTGAAAAGAGTTGAAAAGTTAATGGATATCCTCAATTTGACGAAGTTAAAGCCTTGTGACCGAGACCACTCACCTCAGCTATTGCTGGGTCTGCTATAGGTATTTCCTTCTTTGAAGTACTACTCCCGAAAAACTTCTTCTTTTCTTTTTCCTGAAATAGCAATCAATATTTCAATGTTCCTTATCAAACACCAAAAATTACAAGATTTAACCTATCAAGATACATTCAATAATTTAATGTGATATACCCTTGAATTATCAATGACGTGTTCAACAAATTTTCAGACATATTAAAGATTCCTAGGTTTGAATCCAGGAAATGTGTTGTAATGGCAGATGATATTCTCAAAGAATCCAGATTACCTTGAGGATTATCTCCACGCCCTTTGCCGTTTTCTTGGGACCCTCCTTCATATCCGCCCACACGTATGTCCACTCAGCATCCCACGCACCAAATATCTCGCCCCGTTTTGCCAGGAGGACTCGTCTGAAAAAAAACCGAGTGTAAAAAATAAGCGATCATTTCAAACAATGAATATACACTGGGGAAGTAGCTTTAAAGGTAGAGCGTCCGCCCTTCACTCGGTAGGTCCGGGTTCGATTCCCAGTTGCGTCATACCAAGAGATGTTTAAAAACATATTGCTTTCTTGCATAGTGCTCATGAACATAAGAGAACATCATTTGAACTGGCACTTTACCTGGCTGCCAGGTGCAACGGGCACAAAACAAATTTCAAATCTAATTTGTAAAAGCGTTAATATCATCATTGTCATTATTATGTAAGGGTGGCATGTGGAGAAGCTTGGCCAAGAACACATCACAGTATGAGAACAAGATCACAAACTTTTGGTGTCTACATTGGGATTTGAACCTGGACATTTGACACGAAAGACCACTACAACGCTGGGACTCACAGGTGAGTTAGGCAAGACCAAGCGAGAGATAAACTAGTTTCAGACACAAGCGTAATACATTTTGTATGACATTGATTTGAATATCATATTCTTATCATTAGTGCAGATGTCAATTAGGTACAAAAAACGAAATTCCAAATATGCCAAATTCAAAATGCAAAGTCTTTAACAAAACCAAGCTGCTTCATCAGCACATTTGAAACAGCTGATCCAGCTCCTTCCATATACCCTGATCTTCTTCGAGCGAAATCCCTCGTACCGCTGGCACTGCTTCATGTTCGTGGCTGTGCTCACCTATTATTGTTTCAGCCAATGATAGGTCATTATCCAAGGAGCTTGAAGCTTCTCTTTTGAATTTTCCATCCGGGTTGTGCCGCTGTTGCTAGATGCGAGTCGTCTCATTGGCTGGTTAGATAGCTAGCGATACGAGGCTTTTGGCCTAAAGGATATCAAGGTATATGGAAGGAGCTCGATCAGCAGATTCAATTACGCTGATGTAGCAGGATGTAACAAAACATTGTTCAAGGATTTGAGACACCACAATTTATCAGCGATTATGCAAATCTCATTGTCAAAATATTCGTAAATTGCTTTATGTATTTCCTTCATAAAAGTGCGATGGAAATTAACTTTAACAAGTTCATTATCACTTACTTGTCCAGGACAAGGAAGACAAGTTTCCCATCTTTACTGACGACTGCGTGAGCCAGATATTCATCTGTTGCTGCATATTTTCCCTTTTCTGTCTCGTGCAAGATGGCGTATCCCTCCGCCTCTTGATGGTTGTAGGGCCTCAGTACTCCGTCGCTATGGAAACGGCGTGGTGGCCGTAGGCGCCTCGTTTCTTCAGACATTTCTGCAATTCTGGAATCAGATTTAAGTAATTTGAAAGGAACATATCAAATTGGATGAATTTTTAAAAAATAACCATTAACATTTGATCAATCAAATTTAGAACAAGTATTTGATAGGGGCTCTTTTTTCATGTGTAAACAAAAATATTTTTGATTCGCAGATAAATGGTCAATGCTTTTGCTGGTAAAAAAGATATTGTGAATAGATTTGATAAAGATTCAGAAATTCTTTTACCTCGCAATTTTAACTTTGGGTTGTTTTCATGCTGATATACACTCAAACAAAAGTTTAGGAACACCCTAATTTTAGATACTTAAGTATTTTA
Source organism: Phorcus lineatus (assembly GCA_921293015.1). Classification (NCBI taxonomy): domain Eukaryota; kingdom Metazoa; phylum Mollusca; class Gastropoda; order Trochida; family Trochidae; genus Phorcus; species Phorcus lineatus. Next base: position 10,541,057 of record OV121093.1, on the reverse strand, counting down.
TAGATTGGAATTAAAATAAAATATGAATATATGAGTGTCTCTTATAAGTTTATACTGAATATATATCACTGACAAAATATATTTTGAGTCAATGAAATATAAACTTACCGTCGTATACCTTCAAAGGAGCTGCTGGCAAAGTCGATGACACCGCTCGTAGGTCTGGTGACAACTCCAACTAAACCTTTACCGATTCCTTGAAAATGAAAGAAGCCCTCATTAACAAAGTTTTTTTATACTAAACTACCACAGGACTTCTACATTACCTGAATCAATCGAATGTTAACCGTTTTCTTCAAGGTCAGGTGATAAATAATGATAATAATAATGAACTTATATAGCGCCACATGATCAGCAAGATGGTGCTGGAGAGGGAAAGAAAAGGATAAGATACTATTACCAAAGTCATGGAGATAATATTGGGTTGAACGCCGCTTCCAAGACTATTTCACCTACATTGGGGCCGCTAGTATTATTGCAGGGAGAAAGCCCTCAACACCATTGTGGCTATGCATTGCAATGGAACCTGCAAGCATCGGCTGGAACTATGGGGGGTACTGTACTGAAATTCAGTGTGGCATATTTGCACCCAAACATGACTGCGTTTAGAACAGTTCTCTACTGCAGAAAAAGTTGCCGAGCCTCTAGCGGGATTCAAACCACGAACGCGCTAACCACTGTGCTATCCCACTCCTTTTTCTTTGATCTTCTTTGCAGTGTTGAGTACATAATATAATCAGTGCTATGTTCCGAGAAAATGAAAAATTTTCATTGAAACATAAAAATAGATTGTCAACAAGTTTATCAGCAATCCTTAGACATTTTGTAATATTTATCAAATTGTGTTGAGAAATATATATTAGAAGTCAATTGGGCGAGTTTCTTTTTGTACCTTGCGATATTCAAATATTACCTTTATTACCCTTTTAATTTTCCTCAAATACAACCTGGGTCTTGATTGTAACCCAGTTCTTGAATATATTCATATATATACAACCAAGGGAGTCATGTGTCGCTGAGGTAAATGGGGTGGGGGGTGTTGAACATAAGAGAACCCCGAGGTTGTATCCTAGGAAATAAGGTATCCATCATTCTGTGTTACTTACCCTTAAAGAAACCCTTGGCTCCCTCCTCCTGCGCCCCCTCCAGAGGTTTCCTCACGATCCCCGTCACTCCGTCAAACACTCCCTGCAACATGCAGATATGATAATTAATTCCGGAGCAAGTGTGTTATATCATTTTTTCAAAATGTTCAAATTTGCGAATGATTTATATTACTGATATATCGCAATACAGAAACAACATGAAATGTACCAGTACATACATCTGAAAATATGCAATATAGCAGATGTTTTAAATAAAAAAATGTCTGTTTTAAAATCCGGAAAGCACAACCCCATTAAATGAAAAAGTTGAATAGTGAGAACTTGCACAGTGAAGGTGTTCAAACTCAAAATCAGTAATTAAATTATCTTGCTCCCATTATAATATGACCGACAGCTTTTTTGTATCAGAATGCACAAATGTATGGAAATGTGTTAACAGTATATTCCTGTCAAGATCCTGGGTCCAGTTGCATAAAACACTAAGGTGACCTAAAGTCACTAAGGTAGCCTTAGTGCAATGTTAAAAGATGGCACTAAGGTTAACCTTAGTGTTAAGTTGTTTTGTGAAACGACCTCCTGGTATAAATATTATTTAACTGAACCCAAAGGTGATGTGTTCTGACGATTGAAATATTCCTGTTAGAATTCATTCTCACCCAAAATAAATTCCTATACAACCTCTGTCTTAATACGAATGTTTCTCAGGTTGTCCCTACAGGCACAATATTGCAACTTAAATGACCTGGCAATATTTCAGTCAATGAAAACACAGAATGCATGAATGACATATCTGTTGACACACAGGCCTATGCAATGATGCAGTTGCAAAATGAGGTGTGTGTGTTCTTTAAAGAAGACTCAAAGTGCAAGGTGCATATTCAAACAAAGTTTTGCTTTTGGAAAGCATACAGAAATAATTTAAAAGACTTAAATGGTACCTTTTGAAACGGCGTCGCTGATTGCACAATTAACTTTGAATGCATCCAATCAGATTTTTACATTTCGTGCACAAGAAACCTTCGTTTTAGGACAGAGGTAGTATAGGAATTTATGACGGAGATACTTCTGTTGGGAGAGAATGGTTAGAATTTGGATGTATCTGATTTGGTTGACAGATATTGAGACATAATTATTCCATTAGCACCTTTTGCTTACACACTTCTCAAGTCCAACTCACCATAACTAATCCCTTCCCGCCTCGAGCGAATCCCTCGCGAGCGTTGGCCGGCCTCTTGTTGAGTTGTTCTCGTCTCTTCTTCTGGTAGTCATCGTCCAGTGTCAGCGCCGCCATTCCCTTCCCGAGAGTTCCTGTGATTCGGGACACCGCGCCAGCAGCGCCACCTACAAGAGAGATTCATAATGGATAGAATGTGGGGTGATAAATATTTTATCTACTGAAATCTAAGGTTCATTTAAGGAGATAAGGAATTTATCATATACTTGCTGTAATGGCCAAAATTCACACTTTTATTATTTCCCATCAAATAGGTAGTATAGTTTAAGAATCCTATATCATTTTACGTTTTTACAAATCCTATTTTATTTCCTTTTGGCTCTTTTATGATTTCACAAATCAATGTAAGGGAGACAACTGCTGTTAGGCTTGTTAGTTAAGTGGCATGCTTAAGTCATGCAGCCAGTGTAAACAGAAGCCATGAGGGTTTTTTTCAGAGTTTCTATGGCAATTTCATTTGTAGTTTTTTATTTTCCAATGTGATATACTCATAAATTAGGTCTAAATAAATAGGATATTTGCTGTAAGAGTTTTAACTTAATTTAATGTGCTTTTCATGTTTGACTTTGGTTAACCCCTTCCCTTCAAAGTCAATTTAAGTTTTAATGCAAATTTTTTAAGTTCATTCAGGTGTATTGATAATTCAACATGTGTATATTTGCTAGAGTTAGGTATCTTTTGTTTGCTAATTTTGATAACTTTGTTTAGAAATATTGACTGAATATTTGCATAAGTCACTTCACTTACACAAGGTTTGTTAATGTTTCAGTCAATTTGAATTGAAGAATAAGAAATGAATATGTAACATAAAAATACAAGAATACATGAATAGGAAATGAAGATGAATAAGGAATAAGAATAAGAAGAATGAACTGTACACAATGTGCACCACTTTGTATGAACTGAAAGAAAAGAGAGGGAGCAAGAATAAACAAAATTTACTCAGCATTGAAGTTGTCAAATCTGTTGGAAGGAACGTATAATCCTAACATGGCACAAAGTTAAGATAAGGAAGTTATACTTACAAAAGAATACAGTATACTAATATTGAGATGAACTCCACACCACAAGGGTATGCTCAAAGCTCTACACACTTTATCATCCTTGTGTACGACCAGATATTATAAGTGATATATATGATTTATAAGATAAATTTGTTATAACATTCCGTGAAGGGTGACATAGGGATATATTATTCCTGCAAAAGGTTTTTTGCACGAGCAGAAACCAAGTTGCATAAAACCTTTCAAGGGAATAATATATCTTTATGTCACCCTTGATGGAATGATATAAAGACTTTATCTTACCGAATGTCTTAATGTATTATTAAAAAGACAAACAGAAATGAACAACACCTTTGACCTGATCATGTGACTTTGAGTGATTGACATGGAAGCACGCTTTACTCATGTAGCGGGGTATAAGGGATTTATCATCCCTCGGTGACAGTGTATATGGATATTTGTTTCGGGTCACGTGGACCAATCAGAGATCAGCATTCTTACATGAGGTAGGATGAAGTTGCATTCTCAACTCCTTTGGAATGTTCAAAAGATCCTTTACTAGACCGATGCCAAGGGCAAATATCTATATCAAACTGTCATGGTGGGCAAAATCCATACCAAACCTCGATCTCAATATAAAAGTTTCGGTAGAATATTATGAAACATCCTGATAAGGGGGTTCAAACATCACACTTGCATCAGTCCTTGAACTAGAGCTTCCAGGCTGATATAGAGGTTTATGAATGATTAAGCGTGTGATATAATGATAAAATGTTTTCAGCAACGTCAAAGTAGTATAATATCTGTTTTATAATGTCACTATAGCCATAAGTTGAAGAAAAGAGTTGGAACAACTGTCAGAAAGGTGCTTGACTTTCTAGCAATCATTTTATTAATATATAATGGGGAAATCTTTAATTCAATAATTTTAGACAATTCTCTCAGGAAAAGGAACCACCACTGGTTTGAACAGTTAGGCCCTATTGATGATAAATTCCCCACTCACCGACAGCATGGCCGAACAGACTGCGAACTCCCAATGCCAGACCTTCTGCGAACTCCTCCGGACCTTGAATAGCACCCTGAAGAAAAAAAAAGATTGATGTAAAACTCATCGAGTGATAAATTTTGGACTAAAATCACCCAATTTCCTAGTACAGAAGCACATGATAAAGAGAATATCTTTATATTTTCATTCATCTCTCAGCTCATGATGGCGTAAAGTTTATACTTTCAAATCCTCGTTTTACCTGTCACTTAATGAAAGATAAGTAAACATGAATATCATCTACCGCAAATATAATCTAGCTACATAGAGAATCTCATCCAAGTGTCTTCTGATATCAAATACATCAACATGAGTTTAAAAAAGTTACAAATACCTGAAGGTGAGATTCTGTTTATCATCCAAAATCATTTTTCATTTCGATTCCGTGAAATATGTATATTTCTGAATACTGAACAACTCCAAGACTCTCAGTGCGGTGATGTCATAGCATTGTGACATCATCACATTTATGATGTCATAACATTGTGATGTCATTACTTGATGATGAAAAAACAATTGTGATGTCATGAACTTGAACAACAGTGCATTGTTCAAAATCAACTGTCAAAACGATATCCCCTAGAAGATTTTGATTGATCTTCCACAAGCAATATCTGGATGATATTTTGGATGATAAAAGGTTGTCTGCTTCATCTGTTTATGAAACTAAATATTTCACCTGGCACGGTTCATAGAAAAGATCCACTGCTCCCTCTGACAGGCCTCTGAGAAGTCCGAACGGGTTGCCCAGCACATCAAGACCCAACACCAGCACGTACATCTGCTTGATAGCCTGGTGGAGAGAGAGAGTGTGATGGTTATGTCGGGTGAGGTGAGGTGGTTTGGGGTTTACCACTCTTTCAAGAGTGTTTCACTTATATCATGGTTGCTAGTGTTATTGCAGGGAGAGAGCCTGCAACACCACGCATTGTGGTGAAACCTGTGAGCATCGGATTTACAAACTGTTTGGACAAACAGACAGGTAAGACATCTGTGAGAAAGAGACAGACAGACAAAGCATATCTGTCTAGCATTGGAAATTGGCATCTTTATTATCGATAGCAAGAGAGATAGTGACAGCCAGATGGACATCATTACAGCAATTTTGAAAGTAATGTTACCAAAATCTTATTATATTCAAGGCAGACCCTTCAAGACCATACCTGTCCAGCATAGTGTCTGGTCATCTCTCCGGTGAGCTGACTCTGGTTGTAGAAGGTGTGAGTCCTCTCGAAGTAGCCCAGTCTGAAATACAACACACAAGCAATCAGAAATGACCATCATGTCTTAGAAAATCCTGATTCTCTCTTGTGGTGGAGGATTTCACTAGAACCTGAATGGCATAGCTGGGACCATGTGCCAATTATTCTATAGCAGCCTTAAATTTAACCTTAAACAGTTGAAGATGTTTCATATTTTAAACCTTCAGCCTCTTACTGAACCATGGGCCAATTATTGTATATCAATACACGTCTTTAAATTTATCCTCAACAGTTGAAGATGTTTCATATTTTAAATCCTCAGCCTCTTACTTGTAAACGATCACAGTCTTTATTAATTTGTTGCTACATTAGAATCGCTAAATGTCAACTGGTCCAGATTTACCGATGGTTCAAGCTCTAGGATTTACACAAGTTAAACATCTTACATTTACCCTTTATAATTGAAGGTTGACTTAGTTCAATCATCCATATCCATCCTGAACTTGAACAATTCAAATCACTCATTCTTCAAGGATGAAATACTTTTTGCAGTCTTACAAGCTGAACTTTAACAATTCATATCACTCTTAATTAAAAAATGACTTGAACTTGAACATTTTAATAGCTGAAGGGTTTGCAAAGTTTGACTCACTTAAAGACGACATCCTGAACATCTGTGAGAACCACCCCGACACTCTGCATGAAAACATTGAGGATGTTGGACTTGATCTGTGTGGGTTTGCCGCTGTCGTCCCCGCCCCCTCCTTGCAGGGAGAAACTCAGGTGGATCTGTAATGGAATGTTATGGAGTCAACGTATTGTCAAGGAGTCACTGAATTGTCAATATATTGTCCAGGGCCTACAATTTCGAAGCTTTCCGAGGACTAATTTTGTGGTAAGTACCATCCAATAACATTGGTTTATGACTATCTTAGCCCTAAGAGAGCTTTAAAAATCCAGGCCCAGATCTCTCCATTTTGTCTAGAAGTATACATTTAATAAAGAATCAATATATTCCCTAGGGATCATCATTTTGTCCAAGCGTCAATGATTTTTGATTATTATAATTTTGTTGATATGTCAACATTTTGTCTTGGGATCAAAATTTTGTCACCAAATGAAAATGTTGTCTGGAAGTAAATGAACTATCCAGGAGTGAACATTTAGTCAAAGATAGTCAAGAAGTTCTGATTTTGTCCAGAAATCAATTTACTGACAGAGACATAACATTTTCTCACTTTATTGTCCAGGAGTCAACATTTTTGTCAAGAGTCAAATAAATAGTAAAGAGATTAATATTTGTGAACTTGTCAACACATTTTCTGAAAGACAATGCATTGTGAAGAAAAACAACAGTACCCAAAAATCAATAAATTGTCAAAAATCAATAAATTGTCAAAAGTCAATAAATTGTCAAAAATCAATAAATTTGTCAAAAAATTAACCTTTTTCAGGGGGATCAAAATTAAGGGACATCCAGTAAACGTTTATCAAGTCCTTGTGACATCAAAATTAATTTAGTAATGTGATAATTTTTCAGGCAAATTTTTTTTAAAATATCGATAAAAGTCTTCCTGTTCATGAAACTGAATGTAGATCAACTGACCTTGATAGGGGAGAAGTGGAGATAATCGTAGAAGTTCTTCTGCTCCTCTGCGAGGGAGAGACCGACGACGTCCATCAGCTGTGCATCCGTCTTCTTCATGTCGGCGGTGAACTCCTTTGTCTGGTGATGAGGGAGCAAGATAATTGGGGCACACAGCGATCAGAGACTTAACTTTAAGCGAGGTGATTTGGGTATTGTTGTAGCTTTCAGAGGAAGGCAAAGCAATTTATTTTGTAGCAAAACTCTTTCCGATTGGAGCTACAATCATTTTTTAGGACAACTGAAAGCTCATCTTTCTCCAATACAAGAGACTTTGGATCGTCTCAAGTGACTCTAACTGCTATTAGTATTTATTTTTAATTAAGCTCAGGATCGCTTTGACATATAAAGGTCACATGGAAATGCGCTTGCCATGCACTTCACAAAATGCCTATTTTACAGAATATGGAGGCAGACATGTAAAACCAACAACAGACACAAGTTTCAATTTTTTTTTTAAAACTTCTTTTCCAAAGCGTTAAAAGAATGAGTTGCAAAAACATTAGGTGTAAAAACCTTTGTAGAATCATGAACATCGATTGTTACCAAGGACAAACCTGTAGAAAGACCACTAGCAAAAAAGAGTATATTTCCATACATTCACGGATATGTTTGTTAAGGGTTGTTTAGAAAATAGATGTGTATAAATCTGACCTCCTGTTCGCGAGAGACGGGCTCTCCAGATGCGAAGAGTTCCAGCAGTGCATTCAGGAAGCCCTGGTCAACCTTCACAGCAAACTCTTGGATCAGCACCTTGAAGTATCTGGAATAGTTATCAATACAAATCAGCATGGCACAATCTGGTTAATACTGGGATTGTAAATTTGTGGAAGAATTAACACATTGAAGTATTTGGAATAGTTGACAGAAATCAGCACTGGACTATCCGTTAAATACTGGGGAAATTGCAAATGTGTGGACAAACACACTGAAGTATCTGGAAAGGTCAACAATACAAATCAGCATGGCACAATCTGGTAATTACTGGGATTGTAAATTTGTGAATGAACACACTGAAGTATTTGGAACAGTTGATAGAAATCAGCACTGCACAATCTGGTAAATACTGAGTTTATAGTAAATTTGTGGATCAACACATTAGACTATCTGGAATGGTCAACAATATAAATCAGCACTGCACAATCTTGTATTTACTGGAGAAAATAGTAAATTTGTGGATAAACAAATTAGACTATCTAGAATGCTCAACGATATGAATTAGCAATGCACAACAGAAATAAGTCATGATTTTCATGAACATTTTATAAATAACAATCAAAAGGATAAAATTGTTCTCACTTGATCTGTGCGACATTGCTATGTTCATGTTTCCTCTGCATCAAACTAATCTCGGTGAACGGTTTTGGTACTGCAAAAACAAAATTATTTTGGTAACAGCCTAGGCAACAAAAATAGACATTTTTCAACTTAATAAGAATATGACTGATATAATGACATATGACATGACGTTGTGTGATACAACTATATAACACATGTCACCAACATCAGAGCAACACAATAACTACCATTCACTTAAATAATACAAATATTTTATCATTGTCTTTAAACCCCAGAAGTCCCTGATATTAAAAGCAGCAGTCCAGTTAAGATCATCCCAGTTCTGATAAGGGAAACTTAAAAAGTATGTTGACTCCACAGGGCTACAAACATGGGCAAAGGTCTAATGATGCTCCAGTCAACAGACTTATCAATCAGAGAGTAAATGGAAGCTCATGCTTTAATGATATATACTGGACAAATTTAATTAAGGGATTTTTTAAAATCTGAACTTAATGATAATGACATTTTTTTTACATTGAGCAACATATGAAATATTAATCATGAAATTGATAATATACCTAACTTATTTTGTCTAGTATATTACTATACTAGAAATACTTTTAAAAGAACGGAATACCTATTTAAAAGGGGTGTTACTGTTTACAGGAAATTTTTACAGAAAAATTCCGAAAAGAGGGGAGAGGGCAGATAGGTTATGGTTCAAACCCCATGAGCCCTCCCCATTGATATCACTGCTCCCCACTGCTGTCAATTTAATGAGATTGCTATAGAACACCCACCACTCTCAGCAGCTACAGACTTTGGCGGCGGTATGGGAGCAAGGATAGTTGGGAAGACAGCTCCACGCAGCTGACAGTCCAGCTGCAGGCGGTTGATCTTGGCGTGCAGCTGCGTCTGGTGAGGTGAGGTCTTGTACTGCAGCCAGATGCCGTCCACGAAGCTGCGGCGAATCTCTCGTTTGTTTGGCTTGATCATCAGCATTTTCTCTTTGTAGTTGGTGAAGTCAACCTAAATGGAAGAAGTGATTTATGAATTTGGAACAAAGATGCAAAAATTGGTGTATTGATTTGCAATGACAAAATGAATTTTCACTCAAAATACTGGTTCTTGATTTTTAACCATATATTTATTGATTTAATTGATATTTAATATTATTTGTTATCCGGCTGCTGCGACGGAATGTGATAGTCCAATGATAAAACATATGAGAATTGAACTTTCTGTTAAAGAGGGCGCTGCAATCTAAACACAAAAGTTGACTGGTATACAGCAAGGGTTAAATTAGCCAGCGCTAGATAGTGGTGCAACTTAAAGCCATGCTTGAGAAGATGTCCTAGCCAGTCTTTGTGTAAGATTATTTCAAACGTGAAATTACCTCGTATTTATTCTCCAGATGCATTCGTCCATTTGGAGTCTTGCCAACAGAGAGTTCAGCAAGGTATCTCTGGTAGGCGTTTTCGAGAATCATACAATCCTTGACCTTGATGGCCTTGTAGCGTTTCCTCTTCTCCTCCCAGATGATCCCCGAACTGAAACATTCACGATCACGTGACCTCAGACTCTCGTCCTTTTCTCTTTAAAGTTACCTCTTGAGCATGTGAAAAGAAATTATTGATACATATGGTTTGTTTCATCAGAGTTTCACATAAAAGAGTGAACGTCAGAAAGTGTATTAAAACTTACTGCTTTATTTTTTAAATGAGTTTACGGTAATAAAGAATTTGACACAGTCATCCAATGTTCATTATTTTCACTTCACATGAAAAACCAATAGTAAGGTTATATATATTATACATAAGCAGTCTTATGGATAGCAGTATCTCAACACATGTGCACAGTAATCGATGACATCATCTCTTTTAAGGTAAATTCTGCTAGTCAACAAGTAAGGCCCACACATGAATATGACTCTTCAAGTCTATCTGTTTTATCAGCTTTCTTATCCAACAAATCTTAAGAAATACTTTCATCACTTCTAACAAGCATTTTACGCTAACGTACCTTGTGATCCCGAGGAAAGCGATCTCGGTCTGGTTGTAGTTGTTGACGAGGGAGAGACCAAGACCTTGGATACAAACGTTGATCTCCTGCTCTATACGCTCCAACTCTCCCGCCTGAAACATACTCCACGTGTTAAAGATTCCGGTGATGAAGAATTTAGCAATTTCTATGAAATGCAGGGATTGGGAAAGAGACTTTTGACAAATGGGCCATTTTGAGGGCTTTAAGTCATTGTGAGAAATTTGAATGGGTCATTCTTTTGTAGCAATAGTAAAAGTCTAATCTTAACGGGCCATTTTTACATTCAATGTGCAAAATGACCAATTAATTGCCCTTAGCTTTCCTAATTCGTGGAAATATCATATATTTTCACAAAAAGGAAGTCTAGCTTTTCTTAATTCCAAGATCAGAATTCTATTTTGATAGGCTTTAAGTCGTAACAAAACACATCTCTTGTTGTTAAAGATCTGGAGAACTCTCTTGTCATTCAAAAGTGTAAACAGTAACTTCATGAATATTCAAAATGGCCGTCTTTTCCTTTACAGGTAGGTATGCCAAGAAGGTGATGATAAAGTTTTATCAGCAGTTCAAGATGAATACTAACAACACATTGTAACACTCCGGAGAAATTTTACTTTTTACAAATCATCAAAATAGACGCTAAATAACTTTCAGATTTGCAAAATACTTTAATGTCAGAATACAGAGGGATTCATGTTCTTTACCAGTTGAGCTATGGTAGAAAAAACTGATGGCATGTTATCAGTCACTAAGTGAGAAATCTATTTTAAAAAATGACTTGAACAGCAAAACAGTTCCTCAATCCCTCCATGCAAAGATTGCATTTGAATTTAACTGATTTTGAAAAGGAACAACCACATGCTGAGATATTTTTATTTGAGAATGAAACATATCATCTTTCAGAGGATCCAAGGCATTATATATAGTTACACTGCTTCTTCATTAATCTTGAAATAATTTTCTCTGCCAGAGTAGAATTTTGTGCATTCGAAAAGGTGGTGAGTATGCTAGCTGGTAATGCTCCTTTTAAACCTGTGATTAAATTGTCTACATAAACATTGGATTTGAACCCCTACAGAAGGAAGACACCCACCTGCTGAGCCAGTTACACAGCTTGTACAAAATTATTTCTCAGAGTAGATTCTCATGAATTTGCAGGTGGTGAGTATAATAGTCGGTAATGTTATCTACATCTCGGTGAATGCTCTGAGTAAATCTTTGACTGAACTGCCCATTTAAACATTGGATTTAAACCCCTACAGAAGGAAGACACCCACCTGCTGAGCTATGGTGGCGACGGCGAGGTCCTGAGTGAAGAGTAACACCCTCTGCATCCCGTCTAGGAAGGAAACCCAGTACACCTTGGTGTCCGAGTCGAAGAAGAACTCGCCGATACCGTCCTGCAAAGAGGTCAGAGTTTAAATATTGGCAACACAGCAGGTAGACGTTGACAGATCAAAGTCATTTTAAACCATGACCTGCTTATGTTCCTAGTTTTGCCTACAGCCCTAATTCACTAAGCCCCCTTAGTTGAAAAGGCATCTTTAGCCCACTGTCGTACCATCACCTTACACTAAGGGGCTCTGGAAAAATTGGCCATTTTATGGAGATGGAAAATAGCTCCACTCTTGTCCTTGGGCTTTGAGAACATAAAGCAGCATTTGCTGAAAAGCATGATTTCCAGTTGAATCGACATTTGATCATGATGTATTTTCGGAGTTTTACATAATTATGGCCCAAAAATTCAGTTATGGCTGGGAATCAATAATTCAAAGTAATATCACTGACACCAAGATAGAGGTTATTGGGTACCTTTCTATATTAGGGTGGCAACTCTAAGACCATATTTGAATAAAATGAAATTAAAAGTTTTTAATATTTTTGATTAAATTTTATGATACATTTTCAATAAAATACGATTAAAGTCGCACCTGAGTGAGATCGTTTTTGACATCCTTCTTCGTACCACAGGTGTAAACAATTTCGCGTTTGCCGAGACTGTTTTCCCAGGTGTAGAGCAGAGCTGAGTTACCAGGTACTTCATGGATATTCTTTAACCCACTGCAACACAGGAGCAGAATCAAATCATCAATTATCATTAATTAATTAAATAGAACACTGAAATATACGCCATTTGTCAAAACAAAACTGTATCAATAACTTCAAATACTGACTTGATTTTTATCTTTAAGTGTTTTTTATTGAAGTTTCCAACTTGCAAAGTTGCAAAGCTGGAATCAAAATCCCTCTATCAAAACAAACACATGCTTACCAATAAGCATATAAACCTTTGCTGGACATTAATCTATTAACACTAGATGAATAAATCAACATTTGCTGTCGAAAATTTTCTGTCTCAGAGAAAATTGAAACATATATATGTTAAATAAAGTTAATGCGAAAAGGGCTTGTAAATCACAACAGGAATGGATTAAATCAACATTTGCTGTTGGAAATCTTGCGTCTCAAATTTAAACTTATCTTTAAAAGAAAACTATTGCAAAAAAGCACTTAACTTTTTAGACAAAGTAGCCGACCAATGTTTTGTTCCCCTTATTTTTCACCCAGAGACAGAATTGAACTAGGCCGAGTCCAATATTGAATTTATTTTTGCAAAGTTGCCTAGATGCCAAGCCCTGCAATTGCATCTCTTTTACATTATTTATCAAATAAAATACAAGCGATCACATGTGAGTCACTTGATGATAGAGTACCTCTGATTGAAGGTGAGAGGACAGCGGTCAGTGAAGTTGACAATCTGGACAGTGGCCAGTCCGTTCTTGTAGGACTTGAAGGTGGTCACCATGGCGCTTTCTGTCACTAGGCACTCTGCGTTTACTCCTCCGTACTGAGATAAAAAATATATATCTACAATAAAGGTAATTCTTCTTGCATCGTGGACAATCTCTAAAAATTTAGATTCCTTCCTCCTAATTGCCTCATTGCCAACTTACATGGTTATTCTTTTTGCAACATGAATAATGAAATAAATTACGCATCCAAAACATTTATTGCATATGGCAACTTATCCTGTGCCTTAAGACTCCACTTCCCAAGATTGACAACTATTATTCCCTATCGTATTAAAGAGGTGAAAGGGAAGGCAGTCAAAGGTAGTAATTGACAATGATTTGGAATTTAAGTTTGTCCATGAAAGAAACTGTGGCTTGAAATCGTGTACAATTCTTAAACTCATATATCTCTATGAATCTACTTTAAATCACAAGTTTTGAACAATTTTCAGAAATTTTTTGTCTCACCAAATACATGATGTTATAAGCCACAACATAAGGACAAGATAATTATAAAACCACTTCGATTATCACTTTTAAAAAATGCAAGGATATCCAGATGATTCTTGTGATATTTGCACATGTGCAAAAAAATGATTTTCAACATTGATTGACTGTCCATAAAATGTAACAGACCTGGTTGTTGAGGCGCATCAAGGTAGAATGTGCCTTGTTGATGAGGAATGGAGACGAGATCTCTTCTGACCCTTTGACCTTGACCTTCATCTTCATCTCCTTATCAGTTTGCTCGGGCCAGAATGGTAAGCACTGCGGAACATTAATCACACAAATCAATGAAGGGATACTTTGGTTGGCAGTAAAAAGATTTCTGTGATAACAAACATTTATCATACAAATCATGCTAAAGATACAATGTTAAGACTACTTTGGTTGACAGAAAAAAGTCATCTCCAGCTGCTATGGAAAGATAAAGTCAATGTCAGATATAAATCATTACATTTCATAGAAATTTTTTAACATAAAACTTCCAAAACCAAACCTAAATCTAGCGAAGCTGAGGATCTCAAATTAAAGTTTTTTCATATAGAGTTATTTTTGTGTCCTATTTGGAATCCTTGCTTTTAACTTGACCTTGACTCCGACCTTGACTCCAACCTTGATGCATCTCATATTCCAGCTTAACTTATACAATGGCTCATGCATCTCTTCCATAAACGACCTTGACCATCTTCAAACCTGACCTTAACCATTACATGACCTTGACCCTTACATGTCCTTGACCTAACCTTTACTCACCTTGCCCGGCTGCACCTCTCTCCATGTTTGAGTCTCAATGTCTTCTGTACACAGGACAGAGTACTGTAAAATATAGAAAGAATAACAGAATGTCATAAAATAAAGTATCAATTTTCCTCAAATATAACCTAAGGTTTCTATTTTCTTTCAGCAAACTCTTGTCTCCATTTTTTCCTCCAGGTTTTATCTAAGCCTTTCCTTTGTCCTCAGTTGTATTTGAGATTTATTTTCTATATGAGGCTAAAAAATTGTCTCACGGAAACTCTACCTTAGCTAGGGTTTACGAAAGCCTTAGGATTAATCTCTTATCAAACATTTTACATTGTTTTTGACAATGCAGCAGGAAACAGGATTCAAACATCCAGCAGAATGAAAGTCCTTACCTCAACATGCAAAAATTTCAAGGTTCATAATAATCATATGATGCACCATAGGTATACCTATTAAGAACAGACAAACTGACTCTGATTTTTATTATTTTATTGATAAATTGACTTTGATTTACTATTTTTAAGTTAATGAATACAAGATTGATGTCCATATAATATATCTAAGACCTAACCGGCCCGATTCATTTTTCTTAATTAAGAAATCTAAGCAATTAAACCCCACATCTTTGCCTCACCTCAGCAGTATTGAGTAGCATGTAGAACGGCGTGAATGTTACAATCTTTGTCAACCCGGACGACGTTAGGCTGATCTTCACACCGGCCTGAAATAAACATCACAAATAGAAAATGGATGAAAAAAATTAAAAAGACCAATATTGTAGTATTTATTAGTTTTAATTCGTGGATATAGAATTTGTGTTGAATCTATACACCATCCTCCTTGACCACCTAAGGAAATTAATATTAAATACAAGGCATAACATTTTCTGTAAAAACAGTTTTTCGATTGTTGTGAAATAAATGACTATTTCCAATGAAGATAATACAAAAGAACTGTTAATCTAAAGCACTCTCAACAATATAATAATTCAACTTACCTCAAAAATGCGCTTGTTGCTTTTGCACTGAACTGTACCGGAGCTTCCGACTGTGTCAAGGGAGAATTTGTCTGACCAATCGGTGTCTCCGATTTTGAGTTGAGCCTGACAACAAATAGAGAAATAATTTCACCAAGGTTACAAAAACCATCTCCCATAGAAACCTTTTGTTCCACCTTTGTTACTGATGGGGACAAAATTTTCAAGATTTTGTCATCCTCCTCCCTTCCAAATAAAAGTATACCCATACAATCAGCACTACTAAAAACATGTAAAAAAGTCAGAAATAGAACTGTTTAAACTTAACAGATGTTTGAAATTAGCTTTTAGAAGTTCTCCTTTCAATGTTTTTAAACTTAATCAAATGTTAGTGATTCGACTTATTTATCATTTATCAAACCAATTTGATTAAAATCACAGGGGTCAGTCCCTATATACACATAACTAAAGGTACATACCATAAGATATTAACAAGATATCACATCATATATCCACCATCTTGGATTCAGTAATGTGTCAAAAATAATTTATTCTGAAATCTATCAATCTTTACAAAGTGACATTGAGCCATGAATTAACAAACATGTCATAGAATCAAAGATGGCTGATGTGTCAATTTTGTATTTTGAAATTTTCTTTTTAATTCATTTGTATCTATGTCCATGGTGTAACTCCTTTTGGCGAAACAATCCCCAAAAAACTAAAAAAAAGTTAATGACCATATTAAGGTAACAAGAAAATAATATACAAACTAAAATTCACTTGCAAAAAGAATGAAGTTCTAAAATCAAATTAATCTAAAATGAAATCTATCATGTCTAGAATGACATGAAAGTGAAACTTAAGAACGAATATGACAATGAAAAAAGCTACTCCTTAATGATACCAAAAAATCTATAACATAATGAAGGATGAATAAAATGAAATAAAATCCCCTAAAAACATATTCAATTTGAATAAAATGACAAAATGAAAAAATCAAATAATGATGAACTTTAGACATCCATGGCCATGCACCCTTATTGCTGCCACCACCAAGGAGAGTTACTGAGAGTGGTCTCCCCTTGTTACCTGTCCGGGTTTGGATGACATCTCCTGTATGTTATTCTTCGAGTCCTAGTGCAGCAGTGTGATACAACATTGTGTTTAACAACAACAACAACAACAACAACAACATCAACAATGAAATGCAAACAACGATCTTGCATGGTGGCTATAAAACTGAGCAAGTGATAAACGCATGTCTGTGATTTGAGGCAATATATATGCATTACGTTAACTAAAACAGTAAAAAGTTTATATCTTCACGAAACGTTTTATCGTTGTTAAATGGTTTGTTCACAGCATTTTGTAGACCTTGAAATCAATGTTCGAATTAATAGTAAGTTTTAACTGGCAACAGGGTATGTCGTTTGAAAGACCAGCTAGGCATATTTCTAAATTTGACAGGTCCTGCATTCCTTGTACCAAGAAAAAACAATTAAATTAACAAGCCAGAATAACGTGATGGTTACTTTGAAACTGGCCCAATCCAAAACTGACCAATAATTGGCTGGCAGGCAAACAGCTATCTTGAAAAGAGCTTCAATTCTGAATATGCCAACTGCACACACAGAAATAGCAGCCTAGATTTTTCTTGGTGTTGACACCTCTTTGAACTGCCAGAAATTGCCAAATACGATTCGATATCTGAACATAAGCAAAAACTCAAAATAAATTGTGTGTAACATGAGTAAATCAACCTTAAACCTGCGTAAACTTACAAATCATCATGAGTTATTACCATCAAATTCTGATGACATTTCGATGATTTCTATCCCCAAAGATTTAGCAATGTTTTTATAAGATGATGTTTTAACTGTTGGGCAGTCAACTTTTCTCGAAGTAATGTCAGGTATACAAGTTATTGCTATACAAAATTGTTCTAACAAACTTTATTCGAAAAGATCTTTTTATGTTCAATAGTTTCAAAAGCATAACCAATCAAAAATGATAGTTCTTGCAATTATAAGTTTCCTTGGCAAAAGTGATATGCACTATTGATTGACATGACAGTAGTCATGCTTTAATATATCAGATATATAAGATATATAGTAAAGTAAAAGGAATTTGAACATGAAAAGTTTTCCCAAACATTAATTACTTTTTTTGTTATGTTAAAAGATACATCAACTCTTGGTTCACTTCAGAAAATTGGGCTGCAATTAGATTTGAAAGGGCAAAATGCTGAGCAAAACCACAACCATTACAACATGCATGGTAAATTTGAATGTTCATAACTTATATCCCATGGGAGAATTTATTCAATTGATTGAGATTGAGTTCTATAAAGTATCTAAAGAGATCTACTGCATTTTCAGGAATTACCAAAAAAAAAAGCACTAAGCGCTAAGAAGACGGAGTAAACATTTTGATCTTCATGACTGAGAATTCACGAAACAGATATATAAGAAAATCTTATGTAGCACCAAAGTGATACAGATATGGGAAACCCAAAATGTGTCTGACAGCTTAGATCTTTGACGACCTGAAAAGATGTCATTGAAGTATTGGTCCCATCATGAGCATTACGACGATCCTCCAGGATTCCTCAAAGCTTCCCCAAAAGATTCTTTAATGATTCCTTGAAGACCACATAGAGATTCTCAAGAAATTCCCAAAATATTCACCATTCATTCCTCACAGTTTTTCATCACTTAAAATACTTCACAGTCTCATCAAGGCTAACCTAAAAAAAAATACCTATAGATTCCTCAATGATTCCCCAAAATACCCTCAAAGTTCAATCCAACATTTCCCACAATTTCCTAAAAGATTCCTCAAAGCTTGCAAAAATTTACAAAAGTGAGTGAGTGAGTTATTGTTTGACACCGCTTGGGCAATATTTCAGCCATTAGCGGCAATTTCCAAAAGATTTACCATGATTATTCAAAGTTTCTCAAAGACTTCCAAATGCATCTCAAAGGTTATCCAACACTCATCAGATATGTGAAAGCTTATAAACAGACATCCCTTGATTGCAGACAATCTTTGAAGTGACCTTGATTACAGATAATCTTTGAAGAAACTAGAGAAACCAAAGAGATACAGGTATGAAAATCCAAAAATATGATGTCTGAAAGCCTAGATCTTTGATCTCTTGACAAAAGACTTAGTGAAAATTCCATCAAAGATGTCACTGAAATATATAAGTTCCTAAAATGCAACCTGAAAACACTTCCAGGATTTCTCAAAGATTTTCCAAAGCTTGCCAGAAGACGTCCAAGCGGAGTATAAAGAGACAGTCAAACTAAAAGCAAAGAAGTAATTTGTTGAGAACAAACATTCTTTGTTGAAGTTTGATAACATGCAGACCTCCAAGCGGAGTATAAAGAGACAGTCAAACTAAAAGCAAAGAAGTAATTCGTTGAGAACAAACATTCTTTGTTGAAGTTTGATAACATGAAGACGTCAAATCAGAATAAAAGTCAATAAATTGAACACACTATAAGCAGAGAGAACTTATGAGCATGCAGATGTAACTTGGTGAGAACTGGCTCTCTCTATGAAGTTTAATAACATGCAGACGTCCAAGCGGAGTATAAAGAGACAGTAAAACTAAAAGCAAAGAAGTAACTTGTTGAGAACAAACGCTCTTTGTTGAAGTTTGATAACATGAAGAAGTCAAATCAGAATAAAAGTCAATAAATTGAACACACTATAAGCAGAGAGAACTTATGAGCATGCAGATGTAACTTGGTGAGAACTGGCTCTCTCTATGAAGTTTAATAACATGCAGACGTCCTATTACATTATGAAGATACAGTCAAACTATAAGCAAAGAAGTAACTTGTTGAGAATAAACACTCTCTGTTGAAGTTTGGTACCATGCAGACATCCAAGCAGATTAACAGTCAATAAATTGAAGTACTATAAGCAGAAAGAACTCGTGAGTATGCAGATGTAACTGGTTGAGGACAGGCTCTCTCTGTTGAAGTTTGGCAACATGCAGACGTCAGTGCAGACTACAAATAAACAGTAAGTAAATTGAACGAACTATGAACAGGCTGAAGTTGTGTGTACGAATACGTAACCTTTGGAGAACAAGCGCTTGATACGGGGAACCATGCAGACATCCATTTCCAAAACTAGGCACTTACTTTCCCACTTTGTTTCATTTCTTTTACTTTTCCTTCCTTTCCTTTTCGGTCCAATGTTCCGTCCTTTTTCTCCTCCTTTATAATACAAGCAATTCATTTACTAAAGGGAGGATAAATCTGTACTTAAGACATGGAAGGCTGGAGAAGAATTTCGTAGTTTTGTAGTTCTGATTTTCAATGGTTACTAAGTATTGTAGTCTTTGCCATGCTCCATGGCAATCAGCTACACTAGAAGACCTCGCAAAATCTCCTCATCGTATTTCCAGGAATACATCACAACAGATTCCTGCGGACCTTGACGGCATTGCACATGAGGGTCTTGATTTTGGTCCAATCCTCTTTTGTGTTAAAAAAGCTAATGGAAGATCTCAAATTGTAGATAAGATAATCTTTTTTACGTAATACTAATTATCACATGAATTATTCGATGAAAGTCAAATTTCAGAGGGAAAATGTAGAAATCTTTGTCAATGTCAAGTTCAGACAGATATGTGAGGTAATGATTTATAAAGATTCTTCTTGGAAGAAAAATAAACTTAAAGTAACCTAAACAAAATTGTCATAATCTACAAAATAGAAACCTTCAATCTCAAAGTTTTTATTGCATTTGGTAAAAGGATTCAGAAAACTCAAAGAATAAGATTTTATTCCTATCTATTCAAATATTGATGAAACCAAGCCATTAAAAAGGTTCAAAACCCTTATCCTCGGAGGGTCAGAAAAATCAAAATCCTAGGGTGATCCCAACCTTTTTTTTATCGTTGTTTTTCTTCTGGAGACAATATAAATATGAGACTTTGATAAAGAAAGAAATTGTTCATGGTTCACAATATAATAAAAAAAAACACTCTTAACATAACCATATAATTCATCTGTCTCTTTGTATGTGAATAATAAGAAAAAAGATGAAATTAATGATGATGATGATGATGATTACAACATTATTCAAACATATCTATTTTGTTCTACGATCATAATAAACATCTAAGGAATGAATAGTGATGATGATGATGATGATGACATTATTCTATCATGATAATGATTTTCTTTGTACCATCTATGATCATGATGATGAGGATGAATATTTTTCTACCATCATAATGAACATCTAAAGAATTCAAAAAGGGTTAGTAAGCATCTATCTTCAATTCACCGCAAACCGTAAGTTTTTATGATAAATCAAAATCTCACTGCATTGTTACCGGCATTTTTGATAACTGTGGAAAAAATATCCATTGACAAAGAATGAAATTGGACAAAAATATTTGAAACTATCAATTTAATATAGATTTGCATATATTTCAGAAAAAAAGTTTGATTACAGACTGCACAGACAACAACTGCACTGCAATTACTCCTTTTTGAATCAATGAAACTTACATTTGTTATCAGTAGAAATTAACATGGGGTGTGAGCCAGCCTTTATTATCATTGAATTCCAGATTCATTCATTCACATAACTTTATTTTGTTCTTATTGTTAATTATTTATACCTAAAAGAATAAATATTATCAGGTATAGACGTTTTCTCAAAGAGTCTGAAATTGGGTTTTGATGATAACCCTGCTTAAATTTGTAAAAAACGTGATATTTTTTTAGATTTAAATAATTTTTCCATTCAAGTCAAACTTCTGTTATAACTTCAGGCTTGTTTCAGTAAAGTAAATCTAACTTAGTACACCAAAATTTGTCAGTAATCTCTTGTTAAGTCTTAGAAAGACAGCAAAACCATTTTTGTGTGGTCTGCATATCCTTATATCAGTGTATTTGTTAGCTGGAGTTTATTAGATAAAATGATCAAACTTGATTTGGCTTTACATTAAATTTTTTTAGCCAGTTGTTTACCTTTTTCTTGGTTCCGAAGAGAGTCTTTGCCTTAAACGAGAAGAGGACGACATCTTCGTACTCCGCCGGATGGTCGAGTACAGCCTCGCTGTCGGACCCCTGTAACATTGTCGATAGAAAATACTAAATAAATTTTTTTTAAAGAATGACATGATATTAGGGTGCATTAGAAAAAGAACATTTCAATTCAATTGAAAAAAAAAAAAAAAAAAAAAAATTATTTTCTCTAATTACACCTCGGGTGCTTATTTTTTCAAGAACCCTTGACACCCAGAGCATTAATTGTTTTGACCCAGCACTTACTAGAAGCCCTGGGCCTAGATTTTCGAAAGCTATCTTAGCACTAAAAAACATTCATTAACACTGGGTTACGAGTATCTTAGCTCTAACAGAGCTTTGAAAATCTGGGCCATGGTGCTTATAGGCAACTTTTAAGGCAAAGTAAGGGGTGAAATTTTTGTACTTCATTAGGTAAAACAGTGGCTTATGGGAGACCCGGTGCTTATTTGAGGCAATACGGTATGTTTGATAACCAAGGGAAAGTAAGGAATGACATTTTGGTACTTGGTTCGGCCGAACAGTAGCAGATCAAATGAAAAGGGGGGAGGGATAATACCTTTGTCCAGGTCATTTGATCACAAGCATTTACCACCCCTACAAACCTTGGCCAATGAATGATTTGTTGGCTATGTGTATATAGTGAGACAGTTCATCACTAGATAGTAAAACTATTAACAAATTCCCCACAGGCATGATCAGAATGCTTGAGTGGCTATGCTGTGTTAAACACATTCTAGACCGAGCATCTCAATGAGACAAGGATAATAGCAGTTCATGAAGCTTTGCCATCCCTCTCTGAAGTCCTGAGGTCTAACATTTTAGATGCCTTTTACTTAAAGAAAAAGGAGGAGATGAAAACTGGTGGGCATGTGAAGGAGGTGCAAATCACAAGCACATGTAAAGAGACGAAGACAGATCTAGCACTAGACCTACACGGGTATCTGTCTTGAAATTGAATACTTTGATATTGATTAACACAACTGACAGGAACAAGTAGTCCATCTGGCTATTGTCAACCCATTTCTGAAGCCCTGAAGTCAAATGTTTTAAACATTTATCATTTCAAACAAAGAGCCCTAATGGCTAGTGAGACTGTACTACTTACCTTATAGCACAGAGACTGTCCCGTCTTGTTGATCATCCAGTAGGGGCTGTAGAGGGTAATATCTAGACTCCCTTGGTTGGTCTTGCAGTGTAGACCGAGGTCCTAGTAAAGGGAAGGAACACAAATTCAGAAGTTTATTAAAACTATATTATGTTTCGAAAGTGACCTCAAGTTCTCAATGGATTTCCCAAAAAGGTGACACGTCATTCAAGTTGATTTATTAGCTAGATAAGGAAGGAACGAATATTATCTGTATAATAAAGACATCATATATGCAATCTGATCGTCCAGTAGGGGCTGTAGAGGGTAATATCTAGACTCCCTTGGTTGGTCTTGCAGTGTAGACCGAGGTCCTAGTAAAGGGAAGGAACACAAATTCAGAAGTTTATTAAAACTATATTATGTTTCGAAAGTGACCTCAAGTTCTCAATGGATTTCCCAAAAAGGTGACACGTCATTCAAGTTGATTTATCAGCTAGATAAGGAAGGAACGAATATTATCTGTATAATAAAGACATCATGTATGCAATCTGATCGTCCAGTAGGGGCTGTAGAGGGTAATATCTAGACTCCCTTGGTTTGTCTTGAAGTATAGACCTAGGTCCTAGTAAAGGGAAGGAATACAAAAATCTGGATGAATATGATAGATAGAGAAAGAAAAAAACCAACATAACCTCTGTTATTCAATTAAAGTAGGTACTAACAAAAACACTTTCAGTTTAAGATTTTTGTATTATCAACGTCTTCAAATGCAGCAAGCGCTTGAGTTGAGCAAGGCCACTTGATCAAGTTACTTATATTTAGTTAGCTTTTTATTAAGCAAGTTCTGAGTTAAGTTGAACTGTATATATGAAGTATGTTGGCTATCCTCCACAAATTTCAGTAATGAAATTCAAAATTAATGATGATTTAAGAAAGAGAATATAATACTAGGAGACACAGTTTTGTAGGTTATCTTATACACATTATAAATAATGGCAACCTTATTTTAGCTGATACAATATAAGAAAAATAATATAAAATTTTTAGTAGTAAAGTTGAATTTCCTTCAGTATACCGGTAGGTAAAATTTTATTAAACCAAGAGATACAAGCTAAAGAATTATTCAATTTGCATCAAGTCTTACCATATTGCCGGTCTGAGTGCCGTCGTGTGCCTCAAAGTTCCACACAGAAAGCTCCGGGACATCTTTCTTGATGACTCGTCGGCCGATCCACTCCTTGCCCATGTAGTCCGGGATCTGAAATAGTTGATGGGTGATTTGACTTTATGTG
Source organism: Phorcus lineatus (assembly GCA_921293015.1). Classification (NCBI taxonomy): domain Eukaryota; kingdom Metazoa; phylum Mollusca; class Gastropoda; order Trochida; family Trochidae; genus Phorcus; species Phorcus lineatus. Next base: position 10,517,034 of record OV121093.1, on the reverse strand, counting down.
GGCGCTGTTTGACCAGTTACAGAGAGAAGTCTTTGTGAGTAACCCGGTTGTCCCCTTGATTGACATTATACAATTTCGTGGATGATTTGATATTATTTGAGCTGTTTCGAGACGGTTGTGCAGAGGAAAGTCTCTAAAAGTTTATTCCTATATAAATGGAAGGTGGGGTGAGTTGCTGTTTAACACCTCTTTCAAGAGTATTTCTCTTTGTACTCTGTACTGCTGGTACTATTGCAGGGAGAAAGCCCTCAACACCATTGTGGCTATGAATTGTGGTGAATCCTGCGAGCATCGGCGGCTTTCAATATTGTGTAATTTTCTCAAGTTAATAGGGTGATCATCCATTGATCATGCATTCTCTCCAAACAGAGGTAGCTCCGTCATAAATTCCTATACAACCTCTGTCAGGCAGTTGCCCCTACTGGCGATATATTGCAACATAAACTACCTGTCAATATTTCAGCCAATGAAAACACTGAATGCTGCGGAATGCATGAATAACATATTTGTTGTCATATAGGCCTGCGCAATGATCCAGTCGCAAAATGAGGTGTATGTGTTCTGTAAAGACGACTCAAAGTGCAAGTTGCAAATTCAAATAAAGATTAGCCTTTGTAAAGCTTCCGGAAGTAACGAAGGTGATTTGAATGATAAGTTTTGAAATGGCGTTGCTAATTGCACAACTAACTTTGATTGCATCCAATCAGAGTTCTACTTTTCGTGCACAAGAATCCTTGGAATCAAGACAGAGGTTGTATAGGAATTTATGACAGAATTACCTCTGTTTGGAGAGAATGCTGATCATGATGGAAATTATCATATGTTATTCAACCTGTTTAAATGGTGAATGGTACATAATTGGTCATGCAAATTAAGATTTTAACCTGCTTATAAATTAAATGGTCATGATGATGATGCCGATAATGTTTTGTGCTCATCTTTGAATTATTGGTTGAAAATCTTTAGTACTGAAGAAGTTTTTCAGACATGAACCCAGTTTTCTGGTATCAAAGTTTGACGACAATTTTACTAACACGTAAAGCATATTGTTATTTTCACTAAAGGTTTAACACTATACTACTCCATGCTTATCAATGTCTCACATGCTTCGTCAGTGGCAGATCTGGGGGGGGGGGGGGGGTGGGGGGGGGGACAGAGAGATGGTTGGGAATTAGTGATGTTGGGCAGTTGGGAGGGGTTATGGGGATTTGAGCCCCTTCTTGCAATTGTTTAGAAGTTGACCCTAAAATGAACCCCCAACCCCTTCCCCCAGGACTTTTCTGGTTCCGCCACTGTGATAAATATATGTTTGTACAAATAAGTATATCTTACAAAGTATATTATTAAAAAAGCTAGACTATGTTACATCAGCTATTTTCTGAACATTTCTAGCTATGAGCCTATGGCCCTTTAAATTTTTTAGTTAATTATGGTACATTGACAACATTCACTATGGCATTCACTTACAACACAAACACTTGTAGCTTGATATCTTAATTGATACTTTCATTCACATCAATCACAAAAATTTATCATGCAATTTTTGGAAAAAAAGATTTTGAATCGTATGTTTGTTACAGACCAAAACATTTCTGAAATTTCTAGGAAGATAAAAAGTTTGTTTTTAAAACTCAAACATGCTGTATGAAATAAAATTATTACAGACATTCAAAATTGATGTTCAGGAGAACAATGAACACAAAGAGCCTAATAATATTTTCAAAGATCCAGAAAAAAATCTGATCTCTTCATTAAATATCTTTACAATCATGCATATCTCAACAATAATAGAAACATCCTGTTGTGTGTATTTCAACACACCTGACGATCATAAATATTTTATGCAAACACTACTGTACAAATGTCCTTCCCTTGAAAAACATGAGAATCACAAATTCAGGGAGCATTTTGGGTAATTGAGGCACAATCAAATTGTTCATTACCGTCCAAAAGATGAAAATCGTATACATTTTCAAAACATTTTGCATTCAATGAACAATTTTAAACAATCATTGAACAATTATTTGAAAAATATTGGAAACACAATCAAAATCATTTAGACTGACTGCATGATTGTCTGGTAACAATCACTGGCTATTTGACAAGCACTCATGGGCAAACAATTCTAAGGGGTTAGAACTTTTGATCACTTGTGTAGGGTTTGTTCACGTCATCAAGGGTAAGAACTTTTGGCCAGTAGTGTAGAGCATGCTGTATCGACAATATGGACACTGAATATGTATAAATATGAGTCAAACTAAAGAATACAAGTTAGAACCGTACCACAACCTCCAGGGGGAGCTGTTGACAGGAAGCAGTGTTAGTATGAAGACGTATCTCATACTTAAACATTAGCATCAACAGGAAACCCATTCATCAACATTAGTTTCAAAACGTATCTCATACTTAAACATTAGTATCAACATTTAACACATTTGTCAACATTAGTATAAACATGTTGCACATTCATCAACAATAGTATCAATATATATCTCGCTCATAACAGTATTATCACAACGTATCTGACATCAAACCATTTACAATAATTCTTATCACTCATATGTAAATAATGTATCTGTTAAACTCAAAATCATAAATAAATACCTATCTCTATATCAAAAGAGTAATAAATAATTCATAAGAAAGCATCTCATTCAAACATTGATTTCAATGCATATCTCAAATATATTAGTGTCAATATCTCACTCATGTACATTAGTATCAATATGTTTCTCACTCATGTAAAGTCATGTCAATATTTTATCAACCAATATTAGTAAAAATGTTAGTATGAATTCATATCACCTTCATACAAACATATCATTCCATATCATCTTCTGAGGATCATGATTCAAGATTCACTGATATTGCAATCACTATCACAACCATTCAGCAAACATTAGTTAAAAACATCACTTTAAGATGATACTATAGTTTCATTAATTAGTCATTTGTTCATGTGAAATAGTGCAATGACAAATTTAAAGATTTTGTTTCATTCCAATTTTGCGCATATGAAATCTTAAGATACTTCATATCCCAGGATAAGTCAGATCAGTACTTACTGTGACCTCCAGACCTGATTGGTTGACATTAGCATGGAGCAGAGGGATGTTCTCTCCTTTCCCCAAAGTTTCTTGTCCAGCCATGCCCTGCGAAAAAAACCCAAAAAAACAGTGAAAAAGCTGTTTTATCGTAAACTCCTTTAATCAACACATTTAACAGGTTAATTCCCATTGTCATAACTATGAACATTAGTGATGTGCTAATCATTGCTTGAAAGGTTACTCATAATTATCACACTTGATAGCTATATCGTCTTCCCAAAGAGGTTGATAAACGATATATTTTCCAGCTTAACCTCTGTAACAAATATGCCCTATAACTCAGTTTTTTCAAAATGTGCAGCATGGATAGGATCTTTACTTTTATGCAAGTATCAAGTTGAATCTCTGAGTTTTGTAAGTATCATGAGTTCACTGATCCTAGCACCTGTATGTACAAAATTGTGATTGTATTAAAATGAAGTGAATAAAAAAAACTAGAAACAAAAATATGTGTGCACTGCACAAGCGAAGGAACTACAGTCTTCATAAAGGTTATTATCAGTGTTATTGTATACGTGAAGCTCCTACAATCCCCTTACAATCCTCAGATAATTTCCTTTGTATCATCTTTTTATAGGGACCATTCGAGCGGCTTTCATCCGCCATCTTGAAATGTTAGCATTGCGAGAAATAAAATTTGCTGTATTAAGCTAATTCATTGACAAAATTAAGAAATAACTAATAGATTGATAGAAGAGGGACATATTTACAAATAATTCATAATAAAAGTTGTTAGTTTTGTCGTAGTAATTATATAATGCATTCCACATTTGTAACTCAGATGATTGGCTTCATTTCACAAAGTTTTTCTTTTTTGATCGATACACTTTATTCTTTGTCAAATTGTTAAATCTTAAACGACTGAAATGTTAACCTCATGTACATGTTTCAAATTAAGTGTTAAAATAATCATGTAAAAATAAAATATATTTGTTAACAGGAAAGTCCTCCTGAATTTTGTTTCCACAAAAAACACCCCGCTCGAATGGTCCCTTTAAAGCCACGTACCAAATGAAATGATGCAAAATTGATAATTATTGGTAGCGCCCTGATTATTGGTCAGATGCATCAGAGTCTTCAAGCCATTAAGCAGATGAATATGAGGCTAGTCCTGAGACAGAAATCAGGGTTTTTAGGATCCAGAAACTAAGGGCGTTTTGTTCGTACCTCCAGCATGTACAGCACATGGAAGGGGAGGAGGTTGTGGAGGATGACGGTCGGATGGAGATGCAGGGTGTACGTCTTCGCTGTAGGTTCTTCTCCAGCCTCGAAGAAGATGTTCTCAACTTCTGGACAAATCTGTAAGACAAATTTGACAGTTGTAAAAAAAGGTGACAGCCAAAGCTTTGGATCTTTATGTCTTCATAGACCTATTTGATCAAGAAATTAGCAACCATCCACCCTGCCGAAGCCTGAAAGTTCAGTCTTTAGTGACTAAATTAAGAAAATTGTATCTTTTATCTTTTCACCCATCGATACACTGTCAAGAGTAAAAATTCTTGTGTTAAGTGGCATTTTTTTATGTAGAATGATGGTATGTGTGTTGCCTTGGCAACCATATGGGTTTATAATGAACACCAAAATAATAAAACTACCCTCTTGTCATCTTTTTGTTTTGTTTTAAGGCAAAAATCGTCTGGGATGCTGAATAGATATTTTGTGCCTTAAGGTAGTAGCATGATCCTTCAGCCAAAATGACAATGAGTCTACCTACCACACTTGTGTCACCAAATTATCATGCTTCATTGGAATTGGGCATTTATCATGTTTAATCTATAACAATGCCAATATTGTATTATTAATAGAGGATATTATATGAGTGTCCATGGCATACCATGTTTATGACACGAGTGCCTAAATATTAGCATTTTCTGAGCGAGAGCGAAGGTTATACTGATAGTTAGGCCTGAGTGTCGTGAACATAGTATGTCATCATGGACACTAATATGATATTCTTTTTATGACCAATGTCGCGAAATCAAAGGAAATATATCAACCTCCATGGCCAGTTTACCCGCTGCCGTCATATTTGGCAGGCAATGTCATAGATGAACTGTGACGTCAAAGGATTGTTTTTCATGTGACGTCACAATGAAAAAGTGATATTTTGCCCTCGAGCATCGCACGAAAAATATGAACCCCGATATGATTTGCCTCATAGGTAATAAATAGTTGCATTTCAAATAGTATTGTACTTACATTGAAGAAGAAGGGAGAGTAACCGCTCTGTCTGCTCGGACAAGCACACTGCTTGACACCATCATTCTCCGCTGCTCGCCACATGAAGGGTTCCTTACTGATCTCATACCTTCAACAAATACCAACAGTTATCAAAAGTATGTCAACCAACTTCCCCTTCAAGCAAAAGCTTGGCATTACACCACAAAACATAGTTCGAGTTCAGCCCACACTAAGAGAAAAATAGCAACCTCCGAGAGACAGGAATATAAAGTTCAGAAGCAGTTGGCACAAATAGGTTTAAACAATGCAGCAAGGCTAAGACTGAAGCAACTGAAATTTCACAACCTTGAAACTGAAACTGATAGCAAGGGCAGCCATCTTGAACTGTTATCAAGATCTGCTATCAAAACCATTTTGACGAGGACGATGATGATGAAGACAATGATCAACAACGACAACAACAACGACAACAACAACGACAACAAACTTTAGGCCTAAGAATCAGTGCCAGGACTGCTCTCTGGCTGAACCTTATTGTTACCCTGAAGAAATTGTAATTTCAAGGAAGTTCATAAGTGTTTTATTGATCATAGAGGTACACCCATTGCTACAACTGGTTGGACTAAGAGTGGATGAAGTCCCTTACTAAGACACATAACAGTTGCCAAGGTCATGCATTTTTATTGTCTCCCCCTGTATTCGAACCCAGGCCTTTGTGGTGAAGAGGCAAGCACCCTTACCACTACACCACCACCCTCTATGTGTAACTAACTAACCAATGTAGTTTTATATTGTAACAGGGTCAAACATTCTTACAGACCACCTGTGTTATTGAGGAAGCATCTAGAGTTAGAAAATGAAAAAAATTAACATGTCTAGCGGAATTGAGTCCCCTGAAACTGCAGTCTTGATCACTAATGACATTGCCCAGAATGCGGCCATTGCTGAGAGATACCGTCTTAGGGAGCATGGCAACAAGAGGGTTAATATATTTGCCTCCTAAAATGTCCTTACCCATCGACAGGTCTGAAGTAGAGTTCACTAGAGGAGGAGTAGATGGCGTGAAGAGGGACATTAAAAATCCCACCAGGTGGCGCTACTCCACAGCTCTCTGTCTTTGTGTCTCCACGGTAGTAGACCTCGACAGACTGGGCCAAGTGGTTCTTCACCTGTGGACAAAGGAGAATAATTAAGATAATTCTGATAATTATAGGAATAATTTAAAACAGTGTTCTGAATAAATCTTCAAGGGTTAACAATGATAATGACAGTAATATTTTCAAATATTGTTCAAGTGTGCTTTGAGTTTGCCATGGTATTGATAAATTTTGGGTATGAATATGCTATATTTATTATCATTGATATCATTTATCCAAGTACATATCATTTAACCCCTGGACAATAGGTACAAAAGACTCCCTGAGGCAAATACAACTGTTTGACTATCAGGTACTCAGAATTTATATATTTAGACTACAACTGCACCATACCAGGTACCCACTTTACTGCTGGGTGGACAGACCAGGTACCCACTTTACTGCTGGGTGGACAATTTTAATCTCTTAACCCATGCCATCTTCCCATGCATTGCCTATTATTACACCAGCCCCAAAGACTTGCACTTGCCACTACAAGGGTTAAAAGAGACTTTGGGTATCTTTAGGAGAGGTGAGATGGGGTTTAATGCCGCTTTCAAGATTATTTCACTTATTATTTCGGCTGTTAGTATTATTGCAGGGACAAAGCTCGCAACACCAGTGTGGCTATGCATTGCAGTGAAACCTGTGAGCATCGACTGGAACTAGCAAACCATGGGAGGTACTGCACTGAAGTTCAGTGTAGCATTGCACCCAAAACCTGACTGCATGTAGAACAGTTCTCTACTGCAGATAAAGTTGACAAGTCCCTGGCAAGATGAGTATCTTTACTGATAAAACTGTTCCATTTAATTGATTTGGGACGGAAACAAGTTAATATGGATGTGTCAGCTGTAACGATTTAAATGATTTAATTAGGCATACCTGGATGATCGACTGAAGAGCGACAACCTTCTGGCCGATGTGAGCTTGAGTGTTTGAGACAATGGCCCACTTGTCACCGGCGTGAGACACCTTGTTGATCTGGAAGAGACGTTTCTCGGCCCTTTTGATCGTCACCTCTCTTGTAGCACCGAACTCTTCAACCTAGGAAGGAAGAAAAACAATGAAAAACATTACACTGAAAATTACTCAGTCTATTTTTAGTAGCAAAGGTAGAAATCTTCTCTACTTGAAGTCCTTACTAAACACAGAAGTAATGGTACTCAATCCATCAATTTTAGGTCTGACTTAACGCCGTTTTTAAGAGTTTTTAACTTATATCTTAGCTCCTTTCATTGTTGCAGGGAGAAAGCGTTGCAATGAAATCCAGCAATTAGCTGAAACTAACAAACCATGGGTGCACTGAAATTCAGTGTTTGTATAGCAGTTCTCTACCGCAGACAAAGTTGCTGAGCCCCTGGCGGGATTTCAGGGCCTTGCCTGGATTTCGAGCCCCTTATACCTCTTCATCCATAGCAGAATGCCCTAAGTACTGCGCTATCCTTCCATTACTTTCAGAGCATTTGCTCGCCCCCAACCCCCAAAAGGTTCCAACCAAGATCAAATTCACATTCCATTTCAAACTCACCAGGAAGATGATTTTGCGTTCAATTCCTTCTTGAGTAGCCTTGATGATGGAGGCCTTGGTGTATTTCTGGGTGACCGGTTTGTCTGAGAGGGGGAGTTTCCCTCCTGCCTGCACCTTGACACGCCCACTCACAGCATGAGTTGGTGTCTGTGGGAAAAGATTTTATAATTTCATGTCAATGAAGTTAACATTCAACTTGATTTTGAATAAAATTGTTAGTCAAAGGCAGGGTCATACAATGATAGACAAAATGAGATTTTCGACCCAACCATACCTTGTAAAGCCCACAAAAGGCCCCAGGGAGAAAATATTGTAATAAAGTTATCATGCATAATGAAATCAGAAATTTACTCAAAAGCATTTATCGTACATTTACAGAAACAACAAAGTGAAAGTATTTTCAAGATTTGAAAAATCTCACTCTCAATCGTTTTACCGACCTCGAAGGACGTGTCCAGTTTAAGGACGATGTCCATCCCGGTGTGGTTTTCAATGACGTATGGAGTGAGAACTTCTCCGACCTTCTTCTCAGATTCAACCAGATTGTATGCATCATTGAATGCCTATCAAAAAAAGAATGGAAATGATTTCAGGTAAATAAATTGAGGGGTTTCCTTTGTTTCATTTTAAATAAAATTAATAAAAAAAGTGTTCAACACTGAAATGACCAAGTGAACTTTTCGCTTTATACTTTGTACCTCATCATGTGACAATGGATAATTGATTAATGTAATTTTTAGCTGTCAAGAAAACAAATTTGGCATAAATTGATAATGGATTGGGAAAATTTGACAAAATAAAACACACAGAAAACATGGTACACTTTCATCAATCAGGAACCACTTTTAAACAACAGGGACCACTAGCATAAGTTCACCTAAAATCTCTCAGTTCAGAGGGGTAAAGATGCTATTTAGGGCATTTAATTTGTCCAATTACAAGTAAAAGCTAATGTCTCTACAGCAGCTGAGAACAAACAGTCTGCCTATGAATAGAGATTATTATCCGAGAAAGTGTGTCATATGACTTTTTCAAAACGAGTATGAATTTTTGTATTACCCGAGCGAGAGCGAGGGTAATACACTAATTCGCATGAGTTTCGTAAAAGTCATATGACACACTTCCGAGGATAATAATTTCTTTATTACCGATTCTACTCCATTTCAAAGGCATGGAAATATAAAGAAAACGGCATCCTTCCCTTCCCACGGCCCGCTACAGTGACGTCATGAACAATGATTTTATGACGTCACAGACGACGAAATACGGTAACTCATGCTAAGACAATCGTTGCTAGGCAAAAGTGATATGTGCACATGTGCTCATATTGAAAATATGTCACCACTTATGATCAACCATATGGGTAATAAAAAATAAAATTGTACCTTGCCAAGGTTGGTGAGAACTTCTAGACATGCTTTAGACATGACCATCTGGAGAGCATCTGTCGATTTGACATTGATCGTCATCTTAGGCTGGGGCAGGACCACAGTTTCCTCTGCATCATCGGCTGGTGGGGGAGGTAACTCTTCATTCTGCATCACCTGCATACCACAAAATATGTAACTTCACTATGAGACTGAGAAAATAGAGAGTAAGAACACCATCTTTATGTACTTGGCATTTCATGATGAATAAATGTCCCTTCTAGAATTCCTCTAAAACAGTCCAAACAACGCTTTACCTCAAGTCCTAGCTCCCAGCGGCGAGTCTTTCCATCGTCCAGTATTGGTTCAATCAGCGGTTCCCAGACAGCCAGCTTCTCGTTGTAGTAAGCGACCTCAAGTAGGAGCGAGCCATCAACACTCAGCTGTAGAGTAAGAGGACAATATGTTTAATGATACTTGTTAGATCATTTTGGACATTTATATATATAGCAACTTTTCATCCCCAAAGAGCCTTCAGTGGATAGCTGTAGGTGATAGGGCCATGGTCTTTGTTTAAAATCTTATTGGATATTGTTGTTTGACATAAACGTCTCATGCGGCTTAGAAAAAGCATATTATTTAACATAAATTTTTCAGTGGTGGAAGATGTAAAATGTACTCATATTGAAAGGAACCTGTATCTGCACTATCTATATATATAACTAGAAAGTGTAAAAACAGGTGTCTACCCCATACACCATTTCAGCATAATTTTTTTGTTGAAAATTCCTTAGTTTTTTTAAAACTCAAATAAAATTTATCATTGTTTCTATAAAACAATATAAACTCTAAGTTTTGGTTCATCAACATCGCCGCAGTTTGTCATGCTTTCATGAAGTTTCAGAGCTGTGCTCCGGAAACGAACCCTACTCTTCAAAATGACTAAGTCCAAAATGTTGCCATGGAAAAAAAAAATGAAATTGAAAAGAAGTTGAAACCCCCAAAAGGCACATCTATATGATATGAAGGGGATGTATACCAAATTTGGTGAAGATTGGTCATGTAGTTTCAAAGTTATGCTCCGCAAACTAACCCTACCCTTCAAAATGACAAAGTCCAAAATATTGCCATGGGAAAAAAAAATATGAAATTGAAAAGAAGATGAAACCCCAAAAGGCACATCTACATGATATGAAGGGGATGTATATCAACTTTGGTGAAGATTGGTCAACTTATTTCAGAGTTTGGCTCCGGAAACGAATTGGAACGCCAAAACGGACACGGACACAGACGAGACATACTTTCTCTGAGCTTAAACATATTTGAAAGAATTTGTCTTCTAATGCTAATAAACAGTACCTTTGAGCTCCAGTCGCGAACCTCCGCTTGAAATGAGGACTCCACGATCAGTAGCGGCACCGTCCTATGACCCACACCACCTTCCAGTTTGATCACCAGGGATGCAAGATTCAGGATCAGCTGTTTAGGGAAGATAAATAACAATAATCACTATTGAAGATATTTTATATTTAAAAGGGAGATATTTGACACTCTGAAGATAATACATTTGGCATAAACTAATATTTGCTGTGGAAAATCTAAAGAAATAATTTCTCCAAATTCTTGGCTACCATCCCTTTTAAACTAGAAACACAGCATTTCTAAATTGAAAATGAATCTGTATTCCCAATTAGATATATATATTTTCTCAAAGTAAATATCAATTTCAAACACTTCACGGGTGACGCCACTGACAGTTTGGAGACATATAATAAACTGGGTATACCTAAACACCTTTGGTTTAATTTCCTGCTTCTATCGAAGAAATAAAGGTTTCATTTAAATGTATAGCAAAGCAACTAAACCTACACAAGACTATAGTTTCAATGTTTTGATGACATCAAAATGTTATGACATCATAGTGATCATTGATGATGACATCAAAATATTATATTGCTGACGATGACATCAAAATGTTATGACATCATAGTGATGATGACATCAAAATGTTTTGACATCACAGTGATCAATGTGCTCAAATCCCAAAAAATCTTTTTTAATTTCCAAAACGTTACTTTTCTTTATCATTATAACATCTATATTTCTTTAACCAAAAACAAACAAAAAAACTGAAGGCATAATCACCTGTTCTCCTCTGACTGGGCCGACCTCTTCGGCCACTTCTCCGTTGGTCAGTGCTGGGTCAACCTCGTTACCTTCAGCAACTGTAGGTACAAAAATAATTGATTATTAAAAGTGTGTCATATGATTTTTGTGAAATGAATTTGATTATAACCTCAGCCAGTGTCATACGGTTTATATCAAATGATTAGGTTTTTGTCTTAAGAGTCATAGTGAATGTTGAAAAAAATCTGTATGATATTCACAATTTTGAGTTTAAAAATTGTTGATAAGCTGTTTTATTATACTATTTTGCCATAAAAAAAAAATGGTATACAAGTTTCCAGTGTTTGTTACTCAATTGTTTAACAGCTTTGTAAAAGCCATACAGGCACATCTAGAAACTAATTTCGAGGTTAAAAGTTATCTATGCACATGTACACATGTGCAAAATATGACACCACTTACATTTTACCTTATGGGTCATGATATCAATAAGTAAAGTAAAAATACCATTCTCTCTTGTTAAACTATCTTTTAAAAGAATAGTTATAATGTGCAATAGTAAGACAGGTACAGAAAGAAATGTCTAAAATAAAACTTTTTTCATCACAAATCTCTCCTATGTTAAAAAGTTTAGGAAATTGAGTTTTTAAAATTTTCCAATGAATCAAATATTTTTCAGACCATATACAAAGTCTAAAACACTTCAGCCTTGTGCTGACTTCTTATATACCAAAATATTTCAATGAATCATGAAATCAGACTAACATGTATAGTGGCAGAGGAGGGTGGGATGGTTCAGGTTCCAAAGCCCCCATTTGTCATTTTCTTGGTAAGTTTGAACAATACCCTAACCCCCCCCCCCCCCATATCGGCGGTTCTGACAATAAAACAGACAGCAGCAGAATGCCATTCAGCCATATCATCTTGGGATGAGAAGATACATGTTATATATTAACCCTTCACCTGCTGTACAAGAAGAAGATTGCAGGAACCAGGTACCAATAACAAAGGTTTGTTCAGACACAGACGCCAGATTCTACATATACATATAAGTACACATATCCACCTTTATTAGATATAAACAAGGTATGACAGTCGGCCATCTTGGACTCCCTCTATATATGCAAGGAAATTGATACTGGGGTCAGTCAATGACCTTTACAAAGCAATTTAGAGATAAGAAACTGGATTAACCATTTCCATGCACAAGAGTGAATTCAAAACGGAGTACTCTTTAGAACCTTGTTTATAAGTTATATAGATAGGGATAAGTATACTCACATTTATATCTGAGTCTGGCGTCTGTGTTCTGTCATGGGTTATTTGAATACACAACTGGATTGGCAGTTTAAGGGTTAAATTAACAGCCAGACAGACTTGTATAGTAAACAGCCACATAACATTGAGTACTTTAGTTTAGGGGACCATACCCCGCAAAGCATTGATTGAGCATCCCATCCCTGGGTAATTTTAAACTGGCTCCTTAGCATCAAAATTTGTGGTTTTAGTTAAAGAGGCTTATCTATTGGCTACAATCCGCCACATTATCTTACATGAAAAAAGACTTACATTTACTAGTTCTACAATATTATGAAAATAAAGTTATATGGATAGAATATCCACAAATTAACAAAAAATTATTCATGATAAGACTAATCAAAAATGCAGTGTTATTCTGCAGCAAAGGCTTTTCATGCTCGTAATGCCGATGAATGGCTTTACTTCTCATTCTTGTTATATTTTACTGAGTGTGCACTCTTGTTTATCTATTTGTTAAATTTAAATCAATAAAATTGTAATCAGTAACATGGTTTGACTTTGTTATGTTACAATCATATACATATACATAAACATATAAACAGGAATATCCCATTGAATTTTGTTTCCACAAAAAATAGACTGTCCTTTGAAACAGCCTCTTTCGCAAAAACTTGCATTTCCAATATAGTTTACATCAATCTATCAAGATCAGTTGCAGGTGCATAGAGAGCAGGCACCGAAAGTTCGGGGAAATGCTGCAAGACTTATATTAGCCTGTCATCGGGGTTGGCGCCAGTTATCACATGCAAGGGAATTTGATTAGTAGTGTTAGAAGATCGCTATCTTATGTAAGTATTTTACCATTCAAAAATTGTAGAATTTAAGACAAATTGGAATAATGACTTAATAATAAAATCTTGATGTCTGTTTCAAGACAGAGCATGTCTCATTTATATTCTTTTATTACTTCCTTACCACAAAAACACAAATCTGATCAAATGAAGTGTAATTGATGATATTAGATATATTAATTCAAAGTTTGATTTGTTAATGAGTTTCTTCCTAATTTTTAATGTTTTCTTTGCTATAATGATTAATGAAATCCCATTTAGCTATACCTGAATCCACCTGGTGATAGAGTAAACTTATACACAAATATGTTTATATGTACTCAATAAAGAAGTTCATTTTAATTGTGAGACGTTTCACAACAAAAATTATTAGCCCTGATGTAATTTGAGTAAGAATTTTCTGTATGACATGAAACAGGTTGGAAACAAACAGCCCTAAACTTAAAGATTTGGCAGAAAGGAGGATAAATATTGAACTTGGTGTAAAAATTCACCCCTCTCATCTTTTAAAAGAATAGTATGGCAATAGTTAGACAGGATCAAAAAGTAATATCTATAAAATAATGAAAAACATATTAAATATAAGCAAGACACAGAGTTAGTCAAAGCAGCTAGGACATTAAACCTCTGAACCTTCAACATCTATGCCGATATACACGTATATCTATCTATATATATATATATACATTTACCATCCTCCTCATCGACCTCAAGAGCATCAGCAACTAGGTACAGACAACATGCA